>JAHZMV010005946.1:0-18510 GCA_027743765.1 Coecobrya sp. COE2
TAGTTGTCAACAATTTCAACAACTACGATTTATCATTTCCTCACACAGGCATACTTATACGAAGACAGCAATTAGCTGTGTTTCATGATTCAACTTATACCTTTGTGCGCAAACATGTACAAAATAAAATTATCTGGGTTCCGTATGGATTTACCAACAGTAATCTCAGTCTAAAATTATCATCAAAAATCAAATCCAGACTTGACTGTCCCATATCAAACTTTCTTAACGGCGTCCATGGAAAGCCACCATTTTTGGACTTTTGTGTGCGAATCAAATTTTTCGAATTATCTGCCAAAACAAAGCGATGGAATTGTCAGATCCAAATTTCACTACAAATACCACCTAATGTGCTTTTGCTTTTGAGACAGCCACTACCATTCTTTTACGATGTTCCGTCATCCATTTTAACCAACTTTCAGAGAACGGAACATTCCACAGCTCCTAAACCAATGATCCTTATAAATCACAAATTATTTCCTCTGAGCTCTACTGAAATAACAAAAATATTCCAACCCATGCAAATTCCATTCATAAGACCATATATGGTTACAAGTGATCCTTCAATGCACAGTACTCAAATTGTTTTGCTAACTGTTGATGAGATAAATGGACGGCAAGTGATAAATCAATTATCATTAGAAACCGGTAATAAGCTTCCTGTGCAATATACATCAGAAAAAGTACCAATTCACATATCTCGTCTAAATCGTATTTTTCAATTCATTCCACAGGAAGAGAAAACTCACTGGTTTTTTGATGTGTTTTGTCAAATTAAATATCTTAAAAATACTATTTTCCTCTTTTTACGGTATATTGAAAATTGTCAGGATAGTAATCAACAACGACGTTCACCCCAGCATAAAAATGTTAACCCGACTCACATATTTGCCGAGGGAATGGCGTCGGTTCTATTTGATATCATTTCAAATGGTTCGGTGACAGCATTCCATGCACATTGCAAAAATGGGAAGGCAGTTTCGGGAAATAATGAACCAAACCACAAAGAGCAACTTTTGAGCTTGTATGTGTTTGTTGACAACAGTACCAATACAGATTTTACACGGCTATCGTATGAGGAACCCATAGAAAACTTAGTGTTTGTTAGCTGCGGAGGCGATCGAGGAAAGAAATCTGTTGGAATGCACATGTTTCTAACCGTTTATCAGAAGGAAGTTTGGATATGGATTCTTATAATTTCTGTTGCCTTGGCAATAACACATCGTCAGCTATCCTGGCATATTTACCATGATCATAATATCGTCACCCATTTTCTTTATGTTCTTAAGCTTTATTTAGAGCAAGGCGATCCATTTCCCGAAAACTTTAACAGAAGCAGGCAACTTCGGATAACTGTATTTGCAGTATCACTAGTTTCTGTCATTTTGAGTGATGGTTATAAAGGCAGTAATATTGAAAATTTGGTTTCCCCCAAAGAAAAACTCCCGTATTCTAAGTTTCACGAATTAATGAACGACACTTTCAACGTGTCGGTGAGACCCTCAATAATTTCTTTTGAATCCCGCGCTTGGAAGATGAACAGTAAGGAGATCATTTTAGACTGGAGTGAAAAAATAACCGCGGAAAAACAATTTATTCGAATAACTAATCCTTTGTTTTTCGCTGGATCGGATATTTCATACTGGAAAGATAACCTATGGGTAATCCAAATGGAAACTGCAGATTTCATTTACACCTTGTATAAGATTAGTTTCCTTCTACCGGCAGGTTTAAGTCTTATGAAGCAAGTAATTCAGAACAAAATGGCGGAATGGACGGCTAATACCGAAATAGAAATTTCGCAAAAGTACCATCAAATATATAGTGAATTGCTTAAGCCGCAAGATGAACTACTTTGGCAGCACTTGAAATCGTGTAATAAATCTGCACTAATTCTTCCAAAATATATGGCAAATAAGTACGCCGCCAAATTATTTAATAGCAATCCCGAGTTTCCTATTTACGTTGGTGAGGAAACCTATGTCAATATAAGCGTTGGTTTCCAATTTCGTGGTAATGTTCATCCAAGAATTTTACAAAGAATGCAAGCGGTTGTTTCTGCTGGGATTTGGACTTGGTGGTCCAAGTTAGTTCGGGAGATAACCAAATTTAAAGCGGTTCTCAAAGATAACACATGGAAACCTTCGAACATGCAAGGGAACATGTCTACAATATTTTTAATTTTAACTTACGGACTTGCCTTTGGATTTATTTTGTTTTGTGTAGAAAATATTGGACACATTCTCCAATTCATCTGGTTATATATACTTAATCCATTAGAGCTGCTTATTCGTTATATATGCACATTCAGCTATAATGTAGTGAGTTATTTTATTGTATCAAAATGAACCGTCCGTCCGTAACTTCTAGTGAACCGATAAACTACGGTGGGTTTGTGCTACAATATTTGCCTGACATGTGGAGGGATAGTCTGAAGTTAATATTGTCACAATACTCCCTAAATATTGCCATGGGGCCGCCCGCTTAGTCTTCCTGAAGGTCACCGATCCGAAATGGATAACCATCGTGGGGGGAACCTGGGATTGCCGCACTCACGTTCTTTTGGCCAGAGAATGATAACGGAACACTCTTGTATGAACGGGAAAAAAACTTGGGATCATTTGCGGCGAACAGGAAGGACCCAATAATATAGGAGTGGTCCAATTGTGACCTACGGTCCCATGGTAACTTATGGACTTCGAAAAGCAAGAGCTGGGAGTTGTTTCTGAGGCTTATGATGACCAATATCGGTATTAGTTTTAATTTCCAGGTTTCTAAAATTTGATTCAAGCTTTAAAAATTAAAGTTGTGGCATGACTTTTGCGGCCATATTTTAGGTGCATTTTTGAAAAAATTAATGGTATTAGCTTAATTAAGCACATACGTTTCTACAAAGTGATGGGGTTTATAGAGAATTAACTGAAGAAAAAGATGGTGTCATTATTTGTGGTATACCTATTGCACCAAGATGATTTATTAGCCCCCAAAGAGACTTTACCAATCCGTCTCATGACTTTTGCTGGATAGTGTAAAACTCCAATACTAGGAATCTATCTACTACGACCTGGCGCTGAATTTAAATTTCAGAACACATTTCAGTAGCTGGATAGCAATAAAACCAACTGGTATCATAAAATTGAACATCAGTCTTCCTTACCATCTACCTCATCCAAAAATGTACATATGAAAGTGATAATCTGGTTTTGAATATTCCAATTAGTTTTAAGCTTCAAGTTTTGTGTCATAGGAAATATGGATATTAATATAAAGTACTCATTTATGTAGTCAATCTATGTATGCTCAAATATAATCGAAAAGTAATTCCATGGTCAGCTCGATTCAGTTAGGATACTTGACAATCGCGAAAACATCGACATAATTAATATTTGGTATGGTTTGAAAATATTTTGCAGAAATCAATACTGAAACACTCACCAAATATTCAGATTTTGTTATTGCCACATAGCTCAGTGAATCGATACTTGAAGCAATCAGTACTTAAAAGATACATAGATAGATACATAGTAGATACATAGTTTTTTGTCAAATTCATCATCCAAATTAATCGGACATTCCCAGTTCACTGTTCACGTTAGAAATCCATTCTTGTTTTGAGCTTTGAATAATACATAAAACATGACAAATATTTTTGCAAAAATTTGCACGTTTTTAATTTTTGTTAACTTTCTCCAAGCAAATACAATCAAATCTGAAAAACGTGTATTTTCGCAATATCAATCTCCAGAATATCTTATAATAATAGAATATATCGCGCAGCAGCAGCATGGTACTGCGAAGCGCACATTTACTTGTATCCCCCACATAAAGCAAAAGAAATTCCACTAAAGCAACATGGACCAAAATATTTCAAGTCACACTTCTACAGTTACAGTGGAAATAAGTGCATTTTTGTTTTGGCCTCCTTAAGCATTCGGTTTTGGAAAAAGCCGCCACCATCATTCATGTCCTTTAGTCCGTTTGCTAAGCATAGCTGTTTCGAAACCAGATGGATCTCAAATATTCTCGTGAAGGATTACAATTCTGATGCAACGCAAGAATGGATTGATAGTCAATTATTCTTGGAAGGAACTGTGTGGCCGACAGGAATGCGACATATGTTTCATTGGACAGTTAAGAAATCCTGGATTTACGAGGCATCAATTTCCCAACGATATGGTAAAAATAGGTATGAGACAGTTGCACTGTCATTAAAATCAGCGTCTACATCTGAATTACTTGACTTAAGAAGGAGAGAAGTTGGCAAGTCTACTGAAAATATAGAGTGGATTCTAACTGGATTCTAACCAAGGTTAACCTTTGGCAGATTTGTACAGATGGATAAGAAAACAGCCACAATACATTACGGACAAAAGGTTTACTCGAATTATCTTTTCGTGCGTCGTGGTGCAAGTCAGCATCGCTCAACATTGGACCAGGAATTGTTGTACTACGTGGTAGGAAATTCTCTTATATGGGTTTTTCAAGCACCCAAGAGAACCAGTTTGACAAATATTTCTCCAAGCCTCAAATAAATCATGCACAAGGTGGACCAAACATTCGGATGCATGCTCCTACATTCCGAAGAAATCTCATGTTTGTTGCCTGCGGTCAAGCTACCAGTAAATTACCCTTTCAAGCATTGCTAACTTGTTACGATCGCTATTCCTGGATTCTTATTATTTTACTGGTAATTTGTTTCGTTGCGGCTGCGCTGACTCTCATGATATTATATGCTGAGTTTATTATTTCTAGCATCTTTCAAGAATCTGCTAGGGCAGGGCTTTTTTGAGACAACCGATGGTCCATCAATAAGGAAGCATGTGGCTGTTCCGCTAACCGTTGGATGCGCCATTCTAATGACTTTGGTGATTACCATTGCGTACAAAGGAGACAATCTAAACAGCATAATTATTCCAATTCGTCCCGAACCTTTTTCCGAGTTGGGGCAACTTGTCAATCGGTCATATTAAATTTACACAAAGCCAGTGACAGCAAATTCATTTACTGATATAGTAGGAAACAGCAATGACAAACTTTGGGAACAACTTTCAGACTGCGAATCTTGCAAAACTTCATGTGGTACCCACTACTATTCAAAACGGATCAACGGAAGTACCGCGAAAGCCAATTTGGAACAAAACGTGGTAGTAATGAAGTCCGAACTTCTGAATACCATCGAAACGGCGCAGGCAGTAAAAGAGAATGCCAAGTAAGGCCGTTTAAACACTAGTGATTGAATATATTTTTAACTATATCTAAATCTTGTTTTTATAGTTTAACCGAAATCTGTGGCCTACCTTCAGGATTAGCTTTATATGCTCTAAACAATTCAAAAATACTCCAACTAACTCTTACGTTTGCTGAGTGGACAAAGTCTATTATTAGCCCACTTTTGACTCTAAGCAACTGCACAGAGATCGGCAAGTTTGCATGGCTTGAAGAAGAGGAAAATGTACAGCTATTCAAAACTGATTACAACAGGAGATTTGAGAATTTTAAGGGAGCTTTATCATTTGGTCGGAAACCGGTTGCGTCAGCAACTGCCGGATTTTCATGGTCTGGGTGGATACCGTTAAAAAATAATTTTGAGTATACAAGCTTTCTATACAAGCTTTGAGAATTTCGCCAGCGTTTCTTACCTTTCTGATTGCAAAAAATGGTGGCGGAAGGTTGTGTTTTGGTATGACTTTCATTTTTACTCGTATGAACATGATTAAGGTGTCAAATATGATTGCAGCCATAATGGTGGCCACAAAAAGAATAAAGTCTGCAATATCTGTCAAAATGGAGTATAAAAACTTGCTCCATCGCACCTTTCAGAAATGTTGTCCGTTAAACAAGGTAAAAATATTTTATCCGAATTGAAATAATGCTTGCTTGCACACAACGTTTATGTACACAACTTTAATAATAAATTACTATTAGTACAAATGGTACTAAATTGGCTCTGTATTCTTACTTAATTACCTTGTCTCACAAATTAAATGTGTATATTACTTAACGGCGAAAGGCAGTTTAGCAATTCATGGTCAAAATCAAATTAGGTTTTGACTGTGGATGGGATATGGAGAAAGACAGATGGCACATTTCTTTGTCTCTCATTTCAGTCATACACGCAGATATTATTGTTCTTGTACGAAATTATATTTACATGACATGATTTTTGAGTAGCATTGAGCCAAGTAACATAAATTAATGGGATCATTTCATCCATTCTAAAATAATATTTTTTGATCATTTTTTGAACAAACTAGTGCCGACTAATTTGATTTATCGCATCAAAATAACATCTTCTCGTGTATGGTAATGCCTTGAACGAATATTTGGATATGTGAATAGTAAAAATGAAAGTTTAATATTCCCGGTCATGAAAGCTACCAATAAATTTAAGTGTCGATAATTGGTACCTTTGATGCTATGTTGCATTCAAAACAAATCCCTTTTGTTACCCCGATTGCTTAAATAAAATCATATATTTAATAAAACATTCATCAATACCGTAACCTCTCAAATAGCAGATGAACTCTATTCATTTTACGGAATTGTTACGTATAATTTTAATCCAGCGGTGATTTCATGACGACTTAATAATATTATATGAGTATAAACTGAGACTGGTCTACTTTTATACCCTGTCATCTAATGCATTTTAGTCCAAAATCCAAACCAACACTACAATTTAACGAAGGAATTCATCAATGCTGAAAAATATCGTTATCGTTAGTCTATTGATGTATGGAAAAATGCTCAAACATTTTATTGTTTAAATTTTATGAATTGGCTTATGGCTTATGCATAAGGTACGCTAAGTCGAGATATAGTAAAATTTCATAAAATAATTTAAATTGCAAAGCACCCAAATTAAATAGTTGATATTTTGAAGTTTGAAAGACCGATTTATTAAATATTATCAATTTTGGGTAAGTCAGCTTTATTCTCATAAATGGTAAATAAAGAAATTCTAGTCCTGCCCAATCTGTTTGTGCTTTCATTAGTAGATTTTACGTTACGTCCTTCAGCCTTCCATCGTGATAATATCTAGTTGGAAGCCAGAAACGTAATGAATGATGGAATGATTTGACACCAAATAACCTTTTGAAAAATATGTTACAAATCAATTACCGTAAAATCTCCTGCTAACTTGAACTCCTTCAAATTGGGAATAGTCAGGCAGGCCAGGTAAAATACGGTATCGGAAATTAGAGAGCAAGTAAAGGGTGTGTACTTATTCCTACGACATTTTTTGACCCTCTGTAAAGGTCAATGCGAGTTGTTTTTTCAAAATCTACGGACCTTAAAGTACAAAAGTTTATCCTACTCCAGATGCTTGAATTCCATGGAATCCTATTTTCTGGATCATTTTTGCTGTGCTACCCATAACTGTTTTTCCCGACCATCTCTCTGCTTTCGTACTGATATTTCCCCGGACAGTTTTGAATCCTCTCAAAGTTATTCATGAATTGTATGGTTTGGAGTACTACGACTTGAATCATGTCCAGAGTCTTTCAATTCCACCTAGTCAGGGTACGTTGGGGGCATCTTAATTTTTGGTACAAAATGGCCATTTTCATCACTGAGGCATTCTTCGCATTCTTGGTACAGTGCGCAGTGATCATGTCGGGCCAGAACATAACATTACCACGATCTTGAAGCTGGTCGATAAGGGGTAACAATCTGGCCTTGAAATATTTCTCCAAGTATACGTCTCCGGTGATAGCGCCCTATGAAATGATGGGTTGGGCACATTGAGAAATACGTCCACCGCTTGCCAAACTAGAATTTCTACGGGAACATACCTCTAGTCTTCATTTTCTCGGCGTACAAACCTTCGTTGGGGTATACGGCGTGAAAATATTTCGCTCCCAGTACATTTTGAATATCCCAGGGTACATAAGTTCCATCGTAATTTACCAAGACATTACGTAATACTTTTTGCATACAAATTTCAGCTCACTTTTTGCGCGCTTCTCCTGATTTTTCATGTATTTTGGGGCGACCCGCGTAGTGTAGAATCTTATCCCCAGTTCCTTAGTTTGAATTTGGTGTAACGTTGTTGTGTGGAAATTAAGGAAATTGGCCTCTGGCCGCACTGAAATAGGTGGGTCCTTTTCGAACGTTTTAAAGATTTGATCTCTCAGATTAGGGCTGCCCACGGTCGGCGGTCAAATTTTACTTTTTTGAGTGAGCAGTTTATTTGTGGCTAAGTACCTACCTATCATATTGCACGTCATGTCTCGTTGTTTATCATCACTGGTAAAATGTTACAAGGTTATAACCTTCTTCCTGTCAGCAATATTTTTGAAGTAGGAAATGATGCATTTCGGGCAGGGTTCGTTAGCGATGGTTTTCGTCGTGACAGAAGTGAAAAATAAAAGTGAAAAAGTTCAGGGATATAGTTTAAAGCATCAGGAATCTGGATTCATCTTGTTTTATGCTGACATCTCTTATCTTGAGGTTCTTATCTCTTATGCAAATTTGTCGTAGGAATTAGTACACAACCTTTATTTGCCTCCACCAAAAACTCGGATGCGAGTAATAACTTTGTAAGCCCTATAAACAATTTATAAACATATAACTTTAAAATGTCTTTATGATAAAAGTCGAAATTTTTAAATTATTAGAGAAAGTTTACAAGATAGATTGGTTATTGAGACGTGTTTAGCATCACCAAAAACAATTCCATTGGTGCTGAAATTTGTGAATTGGTTTTTGGGCACGCCGGTATACAAAGAATCCCAGAAATCTGATAAAATTTCCTGTTCACATCCGTACATCCGTACAAGACGGAAAGTGAAATAAAGGTTTTCTGAGGGTGTAAAATAATCAGCACAGCTCTCTCCAACTTTAAAATATTCCAGCGTTTTCGAGTAATGTTTTAGGGCTTGGAATAACAGGCTGTCATAATTTGGCTTGCTTATATAAAACGCAAGAGTCTTGGAATTTGGAAACTGATTTCGCCCAAAAATTTTCATGTCCTTTATTGGCGATCCGATAAAAAAGTCCATCAGTTCAATTGTGGACGGTAGGCGAATATATCCAAAATTCGCATTTGCAGGTGATGCAGAACCACTGGAATTTGCACTGAAGTGCTTTATAACTCTAGAGGAATCGAAGATCGACTGTACTGGGTGTATAGAGCTGCTATGGTTTATTTTAGATAAAACAAAACAATTGTTAACGGTCAGTGCAGAATAGATATTAGAAATTTTACTCAGGTTGGGAAGGGACAAATTTGAAAAATGAATGGCATGGTTCCTACACAAGATGGGAAATCTATATAGAAATCAATCAAACCACTGCCACATACGTCCATCAAATGCGCCAAGTTTTTATAATTTTCTTCATGAAATACACATCGTCCCAATTTTAACGTAAACGGAGGAATAAATGTGTTCATTTCGGAATTGCTGGTCATTAGCCCTGTGAACTGGTTAAGAGGCTTTTCATTCACTGAACCTTCTTTTCCGATTTTAATTTTAAGGAGTGCACACGAATTTTTCGATGACACATTGAAAAGGAAACGGGCCAGCTTTTATTCGCAAGTCGACATTTTTCCACTTCGAGACCGGCCAATCCCCCACAAGTGACGGATTCCAATATCATATCCAGAAGTTAAAAGATTTAAAACAAGTAAGAAAACTCAAAGCCTCAGATGTATATAAAATGATGAAATTTATATGGAAAGGAATTAAGTAGTTACCAGTTCTTCTTAAAAAGCTTGGTTCAAAAGTTTTGAAAACATCTTCAAAACTCTTAATTTTTTTAAATATGGTTCACAAATGTGTTTTATTGAAAATTTTAAAATCCATTAGATTTAATAAGCTATTTGTTTTGTGAAAACCTGATAAGGCAAAAAAAATCTGGTTTTTCACTTTATTCTTGTTGTTATTGTTGTTGCAGTCAATAATTTGAATTTTTTTGTTTATTTTGGGTAACCCGAACTGATTTTGTTTGTGGATGTTTTTTTGGAAAAGGGAGATTTTATGTTTTTTTAATCTCCCCTGGCATTCTAGCTATGTAAAGGCAATCCATCGTAAACCCTTTTTAACGGTGTTAGATTTAACGGTGTTTTAACGGTGTTAGGTGTTAGATTGGTTATGAAAACACATGCGATGCTTTGGGGTCTGACTGCTATGTTCGTACAGACTGAGCAATGAAATACAGTTCGTATAATGTATTTACATGTGTATATTTTTTGTAAAATAATAAATTAAACAGTTAAAAAATTTCTCTGCAATTTCACATTTTCTATTTATTGGATTTTTATACTGATTGAAAAATGTAACATAATTTGGGTTTACAAATTATATGTAGCTTTCTATGGGTTGTCGTCCAACTTATCCCCTTCAACTGGATGATGACAGTTGACCATACCATCCTCTCAAGTGTCTCCAAAGTGTACATCTTCTCAAAAACTTTTTCCGCATGCCGTGCACTCTATATTTCTTGCGGCTTCACCCTGATGGGTTATCATATGTAGCGTCAAATTTTGTTTTGTTCGGAAGCCCTTTCCGCAATCCGAACAACGAAACTTAATATCTGCATGTACCACTTTCCTATGACATCTCAAACTTTCTTTGGACGGATAAGTTTTGTGACAAACTGGACAAGGTACAGCATCTGGTGGTACCACTTTGTTCTATTTTTTATCTTTCCGGTGCGATTTCATGTGGTCGTTCAGCGAGAGATAATTTTTGTAGGTTTTCTTGCAAATTTTGCAAGTTTTTTCTTTTTGCTCTCCATTTCCATGAATTCTCAGTGCGTGATCTTTCAGCTCGCCACTTGTATAAAACGCTTTTCCACATTCAATACACTGTGCAGTTTTCCCTTCTTGTCCCAAATGGCGAATTTCGTGCAGTTTCAGTAGTTTTGCCGCTTTGAAAATCTTTCCGCATTTTGCACAAGGAAACTCTTTCTTTGAGTGAACCATTCTCTTGTGACTGACCATATTCCTTTTTGAAGGAAATGTCTTTCCGCATATTGGACAAGAGGTCGGTGAGTTGTGGTTATAGGCGATATGAGTGTTCGGTGCGTGTTTTGTTAGGAATTTCTTGGAACATGTGCTACAATTATGTACTTGTACATCCTGTAAGGTCAATGTGAGCGATTCAGCCTGAGACTGTGTTTCAAACTGTTCACCACAATCAGAACAAAGGGAGTTGACATGGGGAGAATGGTTTGGTGGTGGTTGGAATTTCAAGTTTGTGGGGAAATATTTGAGACACTCTGTGCATTGGAAAATTTCCAGTTCGTCCACAAAATTATTTAAACGTTGTTGCTCAGTGTCATCCAGCCCAGTAGTGTCTATATCCTCTTTGACTACAACAAAGTCTACATTTGGCGTCAAAATGATTCCACTGGAAACTTTTATCTCTGGCCCTTTCGGATCAACATTTGTCTTAATAAAGGTTCTGGTGTTAACAATTTCTTCGCTAGTTTTCTCTATGGTAGCCTCACTAAAACAGTAAATATCGGTTTTGCTTGGATTACCTTGTAAATATTTCTTGAGGCTCTTTATTTTTTCCGGGGTATTCAAGTCGCTCTTTGACAATTAATGTGGATTCATTAATTAAATCAATAAACTCATCCCGCTGGTCCTTGTGCTTCATATGGAGATGTCTTCTGAGAGACAATCTGTGCGCAAATGGTCTATTACAAAGTCGGCAAATTATTGGCGCTTCCTTTCCCTGAATAGTTTTGTAGGACACACCAGGAGCGCGAATTGAGTCCGGGTGATTTTTATGATTATGTTTCAATAATTTATGTTTCATTACAAAATCCCGGTTAGATTTGAAGCATCGCCAAGTTTTGTGTTGTTTTATCAAGTGGCACTTCATTTTGTATTCAGAGTGATATTTTTCGTCACATTTAGAGCAATTAAACTTTTCTCCTTTTTTCCGGTAGATGACTCGTTTTAAATGTAGACGTGGCTGTGATTTGGACAAGCGCTGGTTACCTGTAAAAAATAAATAATTTATAGAATCTTGACTAATCACAAATATAATATTAACCTTGGTTATCTGTAACTTACAAAGTTTAATAATTTTCTCCCTGTAGCTACTAAAACATGACAGAGAATTTCTACTGGATAGATTCTCACAAACTTCTGAGCCATTTGAAATCTCGCTGGGTTCAATGTTTGCTTCCGGCGTCTCCAGTTTTACAAAATTTGATGCCACTTCTTCTACTAATTTCATTTTGTTAACTAAACACTCCAATCCAAATTCCAGTTTTAACTCCAGACATTTCAGGTTGTGGTAGTCTGTGCAAAAATTGTTGACCATGGGCAAGCACAGTTTACAACAGAATAGTTTCGACGAATTAGACTGTTCCTCATTATTATTATAGCGTAACGATAAACCATTCAGTTCATAGCAGTTAGTAAATCGTTGTAAAAGCTCGACAAATAGGTAAACTGATGAATTTTCAGCATCCGAGTTATCTTCATTCTCGTTTGTTTTGCAGCAAAACAAACAAATTTCATTGTTTCCAATAACTGCACTTTCCATTGCTATATTTTTTTATGCTTTTTAATACGACGTTATGCACAAATTAATATTACGCTTATTTTTTCACTAACCCTGACTGTTTTAATGAGTTTGTCACTTGATAAGAAATATTTATGAATGATGAGCGTACTTCGATATTATGGGTAACAATAAAGAAATCAGAGTGAAATGTTGAGTGTATGAGACATCCCAGCTGACTTGTGGGTGTTGAGAAAAAAGTGTGTGGTGTTGGACATAAACCATCGTTCAGAAGATACACAGGTAAAGCAACAATTTTTTTTGTAGCTGAAGCTTGTTCACAAAACATATTTTCAGGGGCATGCATTATTATTAGGCTTGAATCTTTTTAGGTAAATTGAGCATTTTTATTTCATATTTAAAATAGGTTTAATAGCGTGTTCACTGTTCACTCTTCTTTTTTAATAAAAGATTTAAAATCATTTTCCAATAGAAAGAGTACTTGTAATGTTTCTAATAGTAATTTTTTATGATTAGTTAATAAAAATGTGATTAATTTGTGTTAATTAATTGGAAGTTGTGAGAAAAGATTTGCAACAACGTAAATTAACCTGCAAACAATATTACATTAACGAAATATGTTTCATGAATGCATTTATATTAAAATATGCTTTAGGAAACTCTAATTACATATATATTGTTAGCTTTATTTCCTATATACATATATCGAATTATCGAATTACCTAAATTTTATAATGAAGTTTGCACAACAAAACCCTTTGTGTATATATTCAATTTGTGGAAGCAATAGTTCTTCATAATGTGCTACTTGTCAAGCGTTTTAGGCTATCTTGGAAAACAAAACAAAAAAGGTTTTCTAGTGCACAATTATTGGATTGTCAAACAATGGAACCTATTCAACCTCCCTGAGCCGTGTTTGAAAAGACGTCAATTTTAACGCTTCTGTTATATCTGGTCATTTACGAAGAATTGGAATAGAAATTAATTGGGATTGTAAGGTAATTTGTTTTAACTTGAGTTGAGATGAGCCCACGAAAATGAAGGGTGGTCATCAAAGAAATGCTAATATGAAGAAGGTAGTGGTATTCTGTCATTTTCTATAATATACAGAGGGTGTTTCAGAGTTTGTTTGTACATAGACGATTGGCCATAGAATATTTTATGTTCGTTTACAGAATAAGATTAAACATGCATTATGTTCGGAAGAGACTGTGGATTCGAATTTGCCATCGTTTTCAAGTATAAATTCCAAAGTGACCACAATACCTGAACTGGTAGTAGGACACCTTATTTTTAAGCTTTCCAAAGGTAATATCGGTGCTATAAAGATCTGTTGTACCTTATAATCCAACAATTTCAGTTTCCCTATTAGGGTAATGCACAATGTGATTGATTGCGATCAAAAACACATTGCAATCAGGTCCAATGTAAAAGCTATTTCCCTAGGTATGAGATCGAAGAAAATGTGCAACCCAGCATTGGCCCATAAAATCGACTTTGTAACTAAAAATAAAGTCATCAGTAGGTTGGGTAAATCGTACAATGCTGTGCTGCGTCCAGTTCAACGTTTCGTGGTGTCACAAATTAATATCTAAAAACGCAGATGTAACAAAATCCCATTTATTCAACTTTGTGAATTGACAACGAGGAAATTGTAAATATAATTCCTGATTATCTATACCAGAGTTTTTGTGAATTTATGGTTTCTTTGAACGCGGCGTTATTTGTTGTAAGCAATTACAACGGCTTAGGATAGTATGTATTGGCTAGTAAAAATCTGTCATGGAGAAGTTAACGGTCCAAAATACTGAAAAGTGCAGTAACAAGGTTATAGTGGTTATAGTTTCGAGTGCCGGTAGAATAATATAATTGATTAAGGTACCACAGAATGTGAGTAGAAATATTCACCTGAATCTGGAAAACGTGATGCATGCAATCGCTAAGGAGTAAGCTTCATGAAATTATAATTAGGATGCATCTAAGGACTTACCCTTTAATTGCGCAAGGATTTCTCGTGCATTTGGGATATACTGGTGACAACGCTAAGAAAGTGAATGGGGAAACCGGTATGACCACAACTCTGCAACTACAGATCCCGGGGAATTACCCTGAAGAAAGGACGATTGAGTTTTGCGAATTTGGGAATTGAGGCAGCGATTTTCCGTTGAAAGAAGACCGCGATGTCTAGTCGCTGAAAAGTGTGCATAAAAAGTTACTCTAATTATCCCTGGAAATTTCAGGAAATGCCATGGATTCTTGGAAGATAAGGCTTTCCCCTATAATTAAACATTTTGGTAATCATTTTGAGCATTATAAATGCAGTCACCAACGAAAGCCGTAAGTTTGCTAAGCAACTTAACATGTACAAATAAACTATGAATCAACTCTGTATATGAATAATAGATTACAATTGTCAACAACTTGGGCACGTGTAAGTGGAAAAATAATATTAAAGAATGCAAAAATCAACACTAATTATCAAACATATAATAATATATTTTCTTCTTTTAGATTGCTCCTATATCTACCAAACAGCGGCATATTGAACCACTCTGGTAGTGTAATCATCATTAAATTCTTAACACGCGATAATTATATGAACATATACTGAGCAAATTTGAATTACAGGAGTCTAAATATGTTTTGAATCATTAGATATTTAATATTCGAATTTTTACTGCTAAAAATTTATATTAAATATATTTAATAATTACATAGACAGCGGCAGCGGTTCGTCGTGTTTGGATAAATATTATTTTTTAAGGCTGTAAATTTAGGAAGGATACAAAATGATTTACTTTAAATGTACAATTTTATACTATCTTCTAAGCATGCCCTTCAATTGCATAGGGAAGGATCCGTTTACAATAACGCCATTCGAAACGTTTCCAATAGAAGAGTTATATCCGGTAGATCAGCAAACTATTTCACGAATAAGGAAATCAATGGAATTACCAAATTGGACACGTAACATGAATCTTGACATAACAGAAATCTTAAAGGCATTCCAACAGAACAACTGTCACATAGTTGTCAACAATTTCAACAACTACGATTTTACATTTTCACACACAGGGATAATTACACAAAGACCACAATTAGCTGTGTTTCTTGACGAAACTTTTACGTTTGTTAGGAGATCTGAACGAAATAAAATTATCTGGATTCCATACGGATTTTCAAGCAAGAACGTTAGTTTAACATTATCGTCAAAAAAGAGTGTACAAAAAATTGATTGTCCCATGTCAAACCTTCTTAACGGTATTCGTCAAGAGCCATCACCATTGTTGGACGTTTGTGTTCGAATCAACTTTTTAAAATTCTCTGCTAAAACCAAACCATGGAATTGTCAGATCCAAATCTCAATACAAATTCCTTCTAATGTGCTCCTGCTGATGAGGCATCCGCTAACCTTCTTTTACGACACACCGCCATCAGGTATATTTCGGAGAACCGAGCAATCCATGGTTCCTAAATTAATGATCTTTGTGAATCACCAAACTTTTCCTCTAAGCAACACGGAAATAACGAAAATATTCCAACTAATGTATACTCCATTCATAAATTCATATGAGGTCACAAACGATCCTTCAATGCACCGCACTGAAACCGTTTTACTAACGATGGAAGACAAACATGAACGACAAGTGATAAATCTCATACCAACAGGAGTTGTCAACAAGCAGAATATTCAAAATTCATCGCAGCAATTCTCAATCGACATCTCTCGTCTGAATCGTATTTTTGAAACCATTCCACGGGAACAGAAGACGCATTGGTATTTTGATGTTTGGAAACAAATTAAGGAACTTAAAGATACTGTTTTCCTTTTTTCAAGGTACATTGAAAGTTGTCAGAGTGGCGATCGACTACTACTATCATCCAAACATCCAAATTTAAACCCTAGTCACATATTTGCTAAAGGAATTGCGTCAGTTCTGTTCGATATCATCTCAAATGGTTCGGTAGAAACCTCAAAAACATATTGTGATAATGAGAAGGCGGGTGCAGGAATCAATGATCCATACCAAGACCCTAACTTGATCTTGCACGTCTTCGTTGACAACAGGTCGAACACAGAATTCATGCGGCTATCGTACGAGGAACCCATAGAAAATTTAGTTTTTGTTAGCTGTGGAGGTGACCGAGGTAAGGAATCTGTAGGAATGAACGTGTTTTTAAAAGTTTATCAGACTTCAGTTTGGATTTGGATTCTTGTCGTGTCTGTTGCCCTGGCATTGACACATCGCCAACTTTCTTGGAATATCTATAGTGATCATAATCTTATAACACATCTGCTACACCTTTTTAAACTTTACGTAGAGCAGGGCGATCCTTTTCCAGGAAACTTCAACAGAAACAGGCAGGTTCGCATAACCGTATTTGCAGTATTCCTGGTTTCCGTCATATTGAGCAATGGATATAAAGGCAGCAATATAGAAAATTTGGTATCTCCCAAACAAAAATTCCCTTATTCCAAATTCGAAGAATTACTAAACGATACTTTCAACGTGTCTGTGAGACCCGCAATATTTGAAATTGAATCCCGCTTTTGGAGGATGAAAACTAATGAAAGCATCGTAAAATGGAGTGAAACGATAACTTCACATAAACATTTTATACGCACATATGACCCAATGTTTGCCGCTATATCGGATATTGACTACTGGGCTGGTAACCTGTGGGCGATAGAATTGGAAACGGCAGATATGATTGACAAGTTGTACATGTACACCTCTCTTCTACCTGCAAGCTTAAATCATATTAAGCAGGTAATTCAAAAGAGGATGATGGAATGGACGGAAATGGAAATTTCAAAAAGAAATTGAATAATGTATGCAGAATTACTTGAGCCACAAGAAAGTATTCTATGGGAGCATTTAAAATCATGTAACAAATCTGCACTAATTCTTCCAAAATATATGGCAAATAAGTACGCCGCCAAATTATTCAATAGAAATCCCCAGCTTGATATTTACGTTGGGGAGGAAATGAATGTGAATTTAACCGTTGGCTTTCAATTTCGTGGTAATGTTCATCCAATGATTATGCAAAGAATACGCGCGATAGTTTCTTCTGGAATTTGGACTTGGTGGTCCAAATTTATTGGTGAGGTAACCGAATTTAAAGCAGCTCTTAAAAATAGCACGTGGAAACCTTCCGACATGAAGGGAAATATGTCTACGATATTTCTAGTTTTAGTTTACGGACTTGGTGTGGGCTTTGTTTGGTTTTGTTTGGAAAATATTGGAAGCATTGGCAAATTCATTTGGTTACATAAATATAGACCCATTACGATATCTTTCATGGATATATTGACACATGTGTACACATTTATCTATCGTGTAATAAGTTATTACATCGTCTCGAAATTTCAGATATTTTGCAGAAAATTAAAATAATTATTCGTAAAGAACGTACTAATAGGTTTTGTTTGACACCAAATTGAGATGTTAGAATGTGCAGAAAGAATGAAAGAATGGCTTGGGTTCGGTCATAGACACCGTGCTAAAAAGTGCTTCTTAAAACATATATAATTTTTGTAAAATAAAAACATAACAAAAGTTTTCATTAAAATTACATTTTCGTATTTTGTATTTATTGGATTTTAATAACGAATGAAAATATTACATGTTGTCGGTCAAGAAATTAATTGTTGCTTTCTGTGTCCTGTCATCCAACATGTTCTTATTCCCTTCCACTGGATGATGACAAAGCTCAAGATGCCACCCCAAAGTATCGCATGGTTGCAAAGTCTTTCCACAAATTTGACAAATTACCGTACCTTCCGGGCCCTTCTTTTCAGCCTGCCTTAAGTGTCTCCAAAGTGTACATCTTCTTAAAAACTTTTTTCCGCATGCCGTGCACTCTATATTTCTTGCAGCTTCACCCTGATGAGTGATCATGTGCAGCGTCAAATTTTGTCTTGTTCGGAAGCCTTTGCCGCATTCTGAACAGTGGAACTTGTTCTCAGAGTGAACTACTCTCATGTGAGATCTCAAACTTGATTTAGACGGATAAG
>JAHZMV010005947.1:0-13176 GCA_027743765.1 Coecobrya sp. COE2
CGCACAGAGCAAATAGTCGATTGAATAGAACCAAGATTTTTTGTGAGTAAAAGAGGGGGATAACTATCTAATCACAAATGTTCAAATTGGTTCGATTAATGCATTTCCAAAGAAGATATCGTAATCTTAATTTGGCCAGTTATTTATTGAGATTCCTACGTATATGCATTCAAATCTTACAATCAAAAGGTGTTTTAATATTTATCATTTAACACAACTTGCCCGTAACAACATTTTGCCGAAAACCAATGAGTAAACTAATTTTGATGGGAAACATTTCTTCCATAATTTGTTCGGAGCAAACAACGTTACATATGCATGTTTTCTGCTAAAACAGTTAAGCTAATATTTACAGTAAGAGTCCACGCAAAAACCTTGTGAATATTAAATTCAACCATGTTGACAAAATAGGAAAGCAACTCCAGTGTTTCATGTTGATCATTCCGCTCGAAACCTCTGGAGAATATAATTTGTTGTTGAACAGACACTCTCTGAAAAGAATTCTAAAAATGCTAATTTCCCATGGATTTCTGAAGGTTGTTCTCGAAGCGAACAACTGGCATCCAATAATGACCGGGAGTTTGTTCGCGTACAACCATAAACTCAAGTTAGTTCAGGTCCGCAGGGGGGAACATGTTCGGTCTGGCTATCTGGCCCGATGGTTTCTTCTTTATTTTACTGCGACAGCCTTACAATATCGCATATTGGTATCATTATACACGTGCAACTCAAACGATGATTCGGACATACCAGCTGGAATTCTAGCGAACATATGTATGATACCACTTGCAGCGTGTTTAATCTGTGGCGAAGTGTTCCGTGTCCGAGGAATGCATCCTGAAGAACTAACAGAATTTTTAAATTCTGCTTTGCAACTGGAACGCAAATACGGAATAGGTTAGATAAGTTACTGAGAAACGCTAAGAAAAATTGCAGAACTATTTTCTCCCTCTTTTTATTACAGGTTTTCAAACTGCCAATTCCGCAAAATTCAAGATTGCAAAACTGACTTGCAAAATAACCAAATATTTGTGCGAATGGATACTGCCAAAAATCATGGCGATTGCTTCTTGCATAAATCCTTCAATACCAGTAAACCTCGTGTGGGTATTAAGTAGACTATTCCAAACCAAAGAATGCTCTGGAATTTTGGTAACAACTGCATTTCGTGGATTTGTATTTGTTGGCAACTATATCATTTGGGAAGTTATGGTTGGAATGGGATATTGCCTATTGACTGAAATATTGTTTGGGGCATTATCTCTACAATATTATGGGAACATGATGTTTATGTAAGTTGCCAACCTAAATTGCTTAATGCTTGCAAACTAGAACAATGACACGTATGCCTGTTCTATAATTTTTCAGGCGTTTAGTAAGCCTACTGAAGGAAGCAATTGGTATCCAACATATTCATCAATCAATCCAGTACGAAATAGTGGCCTTCCGTTCCTTTCAACTTGTCGTTAAAACATTCAATGTGGCCATGCGAACGATTCTGTTTGGAGCTTTTCTTGCCAGCGGAGTAATACAGATTCTGTCTGGGCTAATGATAATAAGCCAGTTGTTACCTGGATATACAAAAATGCCCAAATATCTTACCCTATTTTTTGGCTGTTGCATGATTCAATCGTTTTCGGTAATTCTGGTGTGTTTTGGATTTGCTGGCGATTTTTACCAGATGTCTGTCAACTCTGAAATAAAACTGAAGAAGATGGCGAAGGATAGGATGGCAGGCAAGCAGCATCATCGTCTGCTCTTGGAAAAATTCTTCAAGTCGTGTCGTACAAATAGAGTTGATTTTGGATTATCAAACTTTATCGAAAAGCAAACACCTTTGGTCTTTCAGATGTTCTGTGTGCTAAGACTTGCTGATTTGATCTTGATAAAAAAATAATTGCAATTGTAATATAGTTTCTAAATCGTTCATAAAATGATATCCTAGTAATTTACTTCAATGAATATAATAGTACATGGTATGTTGTCTCTAGTCTGAACACATTTTATTTGGTAATTTTGTAGCTGCCGCAAAATAACTTTGTCAAAGTGTTCTGTAAGATTTTCGTTATGGTTATTGTTGAGCAATCGGAGAAATAGTCGTACATGATAATACAGACAAGTTGGATATTTCACGACCTACGGATAATGAAGAATTTTAGAAATATCTGAGAGAGCAAACGTGATATCACAATATATTTAAGTTTATGAACAAAGGAAACAAGTGATTCTAGTAAAATACTTATACTTATTAAATATGATGTGATGTGTTCTTTATATAATTTTAACAAGAATCACACAACAATTTCTTTTTTGAAACGTCGCATGGTTAATTTGAACAAAATGTAAAACATACGTTCATTATGAATTCAGTGGTGAACGAATTTCTTGCGGATATAACTAAAATAAATGCACACAGTAAATACATATTCGATGAATCATATTAAAAGCTGACTTGTTGCACAACTTGAAGTTCAATAATGGGTTGGTTCTCATACTGATCGGTTATAGCTTATTCATTACATTCATTGTTATACAAGAGGCGTTATAAAGACTAATTAGGCTACTGAGTTTTGGATATCTTTGCCTTTTTTAAGGTTTGATGCACCTACGTAAATATACACATGAATACCGTGATGTGTAGGAAAAACACAAATAAATCTAATCCCAATGGGAAGCTCTCTACTAAATATTTAATTCCATATTTGTTGAGTTGGCATATATATATTTGGAAATAAGTTAAAAACAGGACAATGTTGGAAATAAAATGTATTTCACCGTGAAATTCCCACGTGCGTATGCAAAGTTTGGCACAATATTTACTGGGTGACTATATGATTCACCGAAGGTGTATGAAAAGGGAATATTCGCTCAGCATAGAATTAAATATTTCAATTCTGAACGTCAGAACTATAGCTATCAAATATTTAAGCTTTTTGCAAGAGCAGCACGGTGATACTTTAAAAACAATATTTTACCATTTGGCGGCTGCGGAATTAACACCTACGCGTTTATGCAAAGTTAAAATAATGTAATGCTGATATCAAAAGTAATCACAAAAAGAACGCTGGCCTGAATTCAGCAAAACTGAGAATGGAAATGTTGATCGGCATCGATTTAAATAGAAAGGGTTTTCTGCAATGCCATTATGTGCTATCGAGAATACTCAATATTCAATAGTATTTCATGTTCGAGGCGATATTGCATGTGAAAGTGATATCAATGACATATAACGATGCTCTAATATTCTCATCCTCCATCTATCAACTTCGGGGCGTTACTATGTTAGAGAGTACATACTGTTCAAACTTTCCTTTAGGTGTCAGGAAGATTTCATAATGACGTAGAAATTGAACAGGCTTAAAATCAAACTCCGACCTTGTCACAACAAGTTACGCATTTGTGATGATATAATGAACGAATGCATTATGTAACCTCGAAAAAACAGATTCATTCTTATAGAAACTCTAAACGCATTCTAATTTTCTTGTTAGGTTTTGAAATAATCAATCATAACGAGTAAATCATAATAAGGAGCCTAAATGCTTTCGTAAGCTTTCACATTGTAATGAGCGACACATAAATATTTAACCTTCTTGACATGCTCGACTATTCCGAAAAGTTCAAAATGTTCTATATACGTAAAAACCATGTTTTTGTACAACAAGCAGTGAGTATAAGATTCGGTGGTGAACGGATAATATTCGTTGGACTTTATATAAATTTACATTTCATGAAGTTAGTTTTACATTTATTCTTCGCATTTTGAGAATTTGTGGTAGCTCAACATTTTTCATGCGGTAGCGATAAAGGTAGGTAGCAACACATGTTAAAAGAAGACCCAAAAAAGTCAATTCTTCAAACAAACAAATACAAATACATATATTTCGGAGTAAAGGAATAATACCGTACTTTGGGTTTTTACAGTTGAAGCTAAGACATTATTTATTTATTGCAGTACGCTTCCCACATAAAATCCAAAAAAATATACGCATATTCCTAGCTTTTATAGTTGCAGCCTAAACTTCAATACATATCTTTAAATGTACATATATGGTATTTTGTGAGAACCCAGAGGGAATACCAACCAAACCATTTTCAGCACTGTGGTATTTACACCTACACTTTAATCTATAGTTTGAAGAGCACGTAATATAAATCAGCGCTACGGAATTTAGTACAAAAACAGCTTTGATAGAAGTTATTCTGAACCATCTGCCAGCCAAGGCAGTTTTGAACCGCCTGAATTTCAAAGCTGTTCAGGAATCCTAATCAATCGAATGTAAAAAATAACTTAAAGTCGAATATCGAATAAGTCCCAAACTATAGTTACGCCAGCTTCATCACATTACATAGATGTAATATATTCAATCTTGACGTCAGTTGTTGCGAAATGTGTCAAAAAGAACGCCTTAAAGTTACCATTTTCGTTGGAGTATTAAAACGCATCTATAACTCCATATATTTCGTTTGCTCTTTTTGTGTATACGCGTATAACTTCACACACCATTGGAGGATGTGTTTAAATAGGTGCACAATTAAATTACTAATTAATATACAGCTTCGTCTTACGCAAATTGTTCCTGGATATTTCGGTCCATTTTTACCAAGCTCAACTTTGGACAGAATTTTGGAATGCACAGTAAAGAAAAACGCATTTTCCACTTTACAGTGGTTGGAAACTGGTCACATGATTTTCAGTTCGTTTCAGATAATATTTCTAATTTTGTTGGCTAACAAACGTAAAAAGCATTTCACAGGAGACGATGTCATATACTTTGCCTTTTGGACACTGATTATTTCAATGGGATACCTGACTATACGCTTCACTCGAAAACAGTCTCATTATTTTGTGCAAACTATGAATACCATATTTCAACATAAAGTGGTGTATTCCTCTCAAATTATAAAATTTGTTATGGTTAACGTACCAGTTATCAGTGTTATGGCTCCTCTGTCAGTAATATTTTATATCGCAATATATAACTTGGATCCAATTTCGTCAATTTGTGAACCAATTTTACTGAATTTTCCGAGTGTATTCTACGTGGTGAGAATTTCTATGGTTCTAATTGAGACTTGGATGGTGACTGTGTTTGCATGCATATCATGTCTTGTCTTTTTTGGGGGAATGTTTCCGTGTAACGTCGCTATACACAATATAACGAGCGCATTACCAGAACGGATTAGAAAGGAGAGAATAGATGCTCATTCAATTGCAATTACAAACAACAATTGGAAACTCGAATATCGTCAAATCCAGATTTACACCAATTTGGTGAACAACTGCTTCCAAAGTTGGGCTGCACTCCCGTTCAAGGCTATTTTAATATTCTTAAGCATGACAATTGGTACCGTAATATTTCATGGAGGACTCCGTTTTACTACGTCAACCATGGGAATAATTATTGCAACATATTGTGTAGTGAACGTGTATTCGATGATGATTATAGGCTACTATTTTCCTGGGAAGGCTAATGCGACAAGTAAAAAAATAATTTCTTTGTGGAAGCATAAACTTGCCTGCATAAAATGGAATGCAAAATTAAGCAAGGAATACAGACTTTCAATTAGAACTTTACGAGATATAAGAATATACATTGGTAGTGTTAATTTTTATGAGAGAAAGTCATCTCTAAATATTCTAAACTTTTTATTGCAGAAGACTATCAAGTTGGTTCTGCTGTTTCCAGACAATGTGTAAAAATATGTTACTGCCAAAAATTAAAATCTAACCCAAAATCAGTAATAAATAATATTTGCAAACAATTAGCTTTTAATGGGTTGGTTTAATATAACTGCAAATAAATGAATAGCTCATGAAAATTTCAACTTCAATAAAATAACAGCTCATTGTATCTAAATCCAAAATTACGTTGAAATGTCTCAATACGATTTGTGATATCTATATTCACATTCCAAAATTCATTCATTTCTTCGAAAATTCATCCTCAAAATCCATATTATTCCTGTTTATTTAACAAAAGCATATCAATAATTCTCTGTACACAAAACATTTGAAAGATAAGCGGACTCAATTTGTCAATATAATTTGACAGTCCAAAAGTGATTCTTGTTGGCTGGCATGATTTTAAAAATTTCTCTACATATACAGACCGATATTTTATTTGCAATACTCGTCGCTTTGTAAGAACGTTAATTATATTTATTGAGGTAACCGAATCATGGTGAAAATTACCAGCAAATCCAAAACCGAAAATGATGCATAAGGTAGAGTTAATTGCTATGAATGCAAAGAACATCCGTAGCGGTGTTGATACTGCTGCGGTGAATAGCATTAAGACGGTTACAATTTGACTATTTCCAGCTCCTATTAGTAGAGCAGCAAGTAAATTTCCCATCGCGGCGTTGAATGAATGTACAACGACATGGAAGGATCGATAAGCTACAACCTCGTGTGAAACCAAATTATCAAATTCCATTCGTCCTTTTGTACCGCTAAGAATCCCTTCAAATCGTCTAAAAAATTTGATTTGATTATCACTCTATTAAGTAGGATTGTTAATAACAAATATATGTCAATATTGTAAAAATATATTTCAATATGATTGTTACCGATAAAGCACGTCGTTGTAGAAACTTAGGGTCATGGATCCTATCAGTAGTTGTCCTAATGCTAAGTATCCCTGCGAAACCATCAGCCCCCAAAGAATATAATTCCCACAAAATACAAAACCACGCCAGAATATATACGAAAGTGTCCCATTGGGCATACAGTTATCAAGTAGTCCACTGAAAATCCAAACCAGATTCACAGGCAGTGATGGATTTATAGCACATGCAATTGATATAAGCTTTGCACATATCAAGTCGGCGAATATATCTACGACTTTGAAGAACAAACTTGCCAACCGTACTTTTATAGATTTCTCCGTATTTATATCTGCAAATATAATTTACAATTGGAGAAATAATGTATCCGTTTTATGAAAACTGTTGTGAAAATATATCTGTTTACCTTTTCCAAATTGTCGTTCAAATTGAAAAGCTGAGTTGAGGAAATTAACGATGTAGTCAGGACGACGGGCTCCTATTCGGTACGATTCCGCAGTAAAGAGTGAGCCAACTAACGGTAACAAGCACATGTTGACTTCAACGGTAGCGGCAATATCTCCGCCGCGTGAACAATGTAAAGCCAATATTATTCGGTATAGAAGAGCTGCAGACAACAGGAGAAGAATGTAGCATCTGAAACGATACCCCTCCTGGGCATATTTGTCGTTCCTTAGCTGCACCAGTTGGAGAACTGGATTGAATTTTATTAGAGCACCGGTTATTCTTCGGTTCCAGCTATCCACTTTAATCCAGGTCATTAAAAAATCGTGCGAAACAAGCCTGTTTTCAAGTTTTCAAACTAAAGATTTGGTCTAATGATGCACCTGGCTTTTTAATGAATTTTGCAAAGAAAACACGTCAACTTTCTATTCGTCCTGCAATCCAGCAAATCCTCAATCCAATTTCTAAATTATCAGAGTTTCAAAGTAACTATCGAGGATTTGATTTATAAGAATATTGATACTTGCAGTAAGGTTGACTTACCGAACGGATATATTACGTTAAATACTGCCACGTCGAGTCAATATGATTGAAAGAAGTCAATAGTGATTATTTTATATACATATTTAAAATGTATCATCACTGATGGAATATTAACAACCCTTATATACCAATTTATTTGCCTGTAAATATATGTTAGGAGCGCTTTGAAATTAAAAGTTGATATGTTTTTGAAGCGGAAATAATAGTAGGTGTCCTAGCAACACTATTATATTCTGGAAATTTATAGTACTAGTTACGCCTTTTGAATGTTGTCTTGGTCAAAGTGTTCCTGGATAATAGCAAAAAGTTGTTCTTAGTCATCTGTGTTCCTAAATTAAATTCGTATAACTATTATGTATATTTAAATTTGTTGGGTAAGGAATACCTGAAAAATGTAAAATATTCATTTTGAAACTCTCTGGTATTTAAAGTTTGGAAGAAGAGATGGAGGTATTATGAATACTCCTTTGTTGAAGAATATATAGCCTCTTGTGAAATATTAGAGCGTACAATATAACACATTATTATTATTAGGTATTGCCGCGTATTGCAATTGTGATTTAAGGATAGGTATCGGAGGTTCCAATCAATGAGTAACTATACTATGCACACCCATAGTTAATTCGGACTTTATGATTAAATCAGATTAACCCTTTCCAAGATTTATTTAGCCAATGGCACAATTCATTCTATGAAATTTTATTCAATTGCAAGGTTTTAATATTAGAAATACAAACAAAATATTTCTTTAACAGCCAAATTAGTTCCACAGTTTCTAGACGACGGTTAACTAAACCTTGATTGTATTTATTGTAATTTAAAAACAGATAAATGGTAAAATTAAATTGCAAACTTTTCTATTAATTTTGCAGTAATCTGATAGATAATAGTGACATTTGGTTTTTGATTTGTATCGTTATTTTTTGCATCAGAAGCACGTCCGCTTTATTTGCACATAAAACATTTGAAAGATAAATTTTGGAATTTTTTCACATACCAGGATGATGATTATTATTATGATTATACCATTGTAGCAAAAGATAGATTTTTATCCATGGAGAAAAAATATTGCAAAATAGTGTAATTATTTTGTTGAAAAAAGCTGACATATCTGATATGATATGTTTTAGCACGAATAATGTGCTTAATATCATCACTTGTTAAGTTATAATAGAAAGTATGTAGCATGTCATTTCAACCACGTTCAGAATTATTATTGCCAATCGCTTATAGCTTAGCTGTTTATGATATTTCTTTGACATTAACATACAGTGATGCCGAGTATGTAACATCTGCTTTGATATTATTACATTCAAGCCAGACATCTGTAAATATTTAGGGTCTACAAAGAGTACTTGATTTCACATTACCATAAATACCGCCAAAACTAAAAGTCAATTGCGTACCCAGTAAATAATATTTCAATCATCAACATGACCTTTCTGAATTTTTAATTGAATTAAAGAGGCTGATCTTCAATATTAATCGCATATCTTTACCAAACATTAATATCGGATACAAAATCAGTATCAAATGTTATTTGCAAGTAATTGGGATTTAGTAGCTATACCTTAATATAAATAAGTTCAAAGAAATGAATAGCTCATGACAATTTCTAGTTCAGTAACATAACAACTCATTCTATTTAAATCCAAAATTACGTCTATTTGTTTCAATTCTATTTGTGACATATTCACATCCAAAAGCCCAGACATACATTCAATTACTCCCAGATTCATCCTCAAAATCCCTAATATTACACCTACTTTCTTAACAAAAGCATATCAACAATTCTCTGTACACAAAACATTTGAAAGATTAGAGGAGTCAATTTGTCAATATAATTTGACAGTCCAAAAGTGATTCTTGTTGGTTGGCATGATTTTAGAAATTTTTCCAAGTATACAGACCGATTTTTGGTATGCAATATTCGGAGCTTTGCAACAACGTTAATCTTCATCATTGAGGTAACCGATTCATGGTGAAAATTTCCAGCAAATCCAAAACAACAGATTATAACTAAGACAGTGTTAATTAATAGGAATGCGAAGAATATTTGAAGTGGTGCTGATACTTCTGGGGTGATTAGCATTAGTACGCATACAATTTGAGTGTTTCCACTTGTAAATAGAAGAGCAGCAAGTAAAGTTCTCATGGCGGCGTTGTATGAGTTTAGAACGATATGGAAGGATCGATAGGCTACAACCTCGAGTGACACGAAATTATCAAATTCCACGCTTCCTTTTGTACCGCTTAGAATCCTTTCAAATCTTCTACAAAAATTTTTTGGATGCGATTCACATATTATTTAATAGGATTATAAATCAGACATATGTGTCAATATTTTGTAGCAATATATCTCAACATGAATCTTACCGATAAAGCACGCTGTTATAGAAACTTAAGGTCAGAGATCCTATCAGTACTTGCGTCAATGCTAAATATCCCTGCGAAACTATCAGCCCCCAAAGAATATAATTCCCAACAAATACAAATCCACGCCAAAATATATAGGGAAGCATCCCATTGGAAGTACTGTTATCAAACAGTCTACTGAATATCCAAACCAGATTCACCGGTAGACTTGGATTAATAGTGCATGCAATTGATATAACCTTTGAACATATCAAGTCAGCGGATATATCTGCGACTTTGAAAACCAATCTGGCCAACCGTATTTTTATAGATTTCTCCTTATTTATATCTGTAAATGTAGTTTAGAGTTGATGAAATAACGGGTAAATTTTCGGAAACTTCTTGAGCAAATATTTCTGTGTGTACCTGTTCCATATTGTCGTTCGAACTGAATGGCTGAATTGAGAAAAGTAACGGTGTAATCAGGACGACGGGCTCTTATCCGGTACGATTCCACACAAAAGAGTGAGGCAACTAACGGTAGCAAGCACATGTTGACTTCAACGGTAGCGGAACTATCTCCGTTGTGTGAAGGATATAAAGCCAGTATTATTCGGTAAAGAAGAGCAGCAAACAACAGCATAAGAATGTAACATCTGACAAGATGTCCCTCCTGAGCTTATTTGTCGTTCCTCAGCTGTACCTGTTGAAGAACTGAATCGAATTTTAATAGTGCACCGGTCATTCGTCGATTCCAGTTATCTACTTTAATCCAGGTCTTTAAAAAATCGTGTGAAACAAGCATTTTGATTTCTATTTGGTTGAAATACTATTAAACTGAAAATAGTATTTTTGTAAACCTGTTCAGTAATTTGAAACTTTCAAGCTACAAATTTGACCCAGCGGTATTTCTAGTTTTTTACTTAAATTTGACTGGTTCAATGAGTTTGGTAATGAAAACTTGCAAATTACATAAACTATGAGAACTTTATATGCAATTTAATTTAATCATATGTGAAGCTGCAATTTATGAAAAGAACTCTTCAGGTTTTTGTTAGTCCTTACATACAGTAAGTTTTCAATCCAGTTCGTAAATGATCAGAATTTCCAAAAAAAACATTGCGCATTTTATTTATAAGAATATGCATGTAAATAATAGCTTGGCTTACAGAACGACTATTGAAGGATAAACGCAGTCACTCAGAGTTAATATCATTGAAAATCGTAATTCTTTTAAATACTCAAAAGGTATCATTGTTGATAGAATATTAATATCCCGTATATTTCAATCTATTTGCCAGCAAATATTTGTTACGTTAATAGTGTTTGGAGATTAAAAATGGATACGTTTTTGAAGGCGGAGATATAGGCAGATTTATTGCCTTAATTTTAGATTCGGTCTTTTAACCAAAGCGATACTGCAATATTTATCAATAACAACTGCAATAATTTGTTATTTTACCACTGTAAGCTTGGGTGCCGTTTATCATCCAACCGCGGTTTTAGACACACAATTGTGTGTAGACATGGTTAAAAACGGGCTTATTGGTGGAGAATTTTCTAAAGACAAAAAAGAAGGTTTAATGATTAAAATAATTTAACCTTATGGTATGTGAACTTTGCTTGTAGTAAACACGTTTGCCAAACTATTTTTAATATTCGTCACAGAACCAATAAAACCTACCTCGAAGTTTGTCAGGTAACAAAATTTTCCGGGGTTAAAACCACTTTCGACCAGACAGGTATTCTGATTATTACCATACCTGATGTCCCAAGGTTTATAAAGGTTACTCATTTTATTTGCTGGCAATATAATTAATTGATGAAGCTGACAATACTAACTTCATACAATGTCCCGGTTACGCCTTTTAAATGTAGATTTAATAACGCTGGATCATGTTCGATAGCTATGTCGCTCTCAAAATGTTATGGTACTACACGAAATTTGTGTAACTATTGTAAACATTTAAATTTGTTGGTTGATGAATATCTAAAATATTTAAAATACTCATTTTGAAACGCCTCGGTACTTATAGCTAGGAAGAAGGGATGGAGATATTATAAATACTCCTTTGTTGAAGAATATATAATCTCTTAAGGAATATTAGAGTGTATAAAATAAAACTTAATAATTACTGGGTATTCACGGGTGCAAATTGTAATTTAAAGCTAGATATCTGCGGTTTAAATCAATGAGTAAATACCTAAGAGTAAATGTACTATGCAAACCCATATTTAAATTGGACGTTATGATGAAATTTGATTATTACCAATTAAAAAGCGGAAATAAACTCCTTTTCAAGATTTATTTAACCAATATAGCAATACATTCTGTAAAACTTGATTCAATTCCAAGGGTTAAGATTAGAAAGACGAGAAAAATATTTGTTTAAAAACTAAATTGGCTGCGCAGTTTTTAAACGAAGGTTAAGTACACTTTGATTGCATTATAATTTTAAAACTATAATCTATTTAGTTTGCAATAAACTGATAACAGTGATATTTGCTTTTTGATTTGGATCTATACTTTTGCTTCAGAGGAATGTCTACTATTCTCTGCAAACAATATAAGAGAGATAAGAATAGTTGATTGTTCAATATTAGTTTGAATGTCAAATGTGATTCTTTTTGGTTAGTATAATTATAGGATTGTCTGGAGAAATTTAATTGACATAAATTTTCAACCTGAACACACATTACTTTTCCGGTCCCCTGTCATTTATTTCAGATTTTCTTTTTTGACATAAGAAATGCAAATAGTATGTAAGCGTTACATTCGCATATAAGGTGTTACCTTGTGCACAATTCTGAAAAATACAATTTTGATATTTACAGTTTACTTTGTGTGACTGTTCTTTCAAAGAAGAATTTTGTCAAATTTGATGTTTTAATTGTCATTATTAATTCATTACAGAGAAAAGAATTTATCACAGTTCGAAAAATCCATGTAAGTCTCCGTTGAGAAACCAGTAAATTGTGTGGCTATGTGAAATCATATCTGGAGAGTGCAACTGGAATTACCTAATTAAATATGCAAAATATACAAAACTCTAGTTCTCTAACATTACCAGATGTTTATTTTACACGCAATTGTGGGCAAACCTAGGTTGTGTAAACTTTTTTACAGATTAAAGGTGTGGCATCCACGAGGGGTAATTGTAGAGTATTAAGTCAACCGAATATAATACCAATATGTAATAATGAAACAAAGTATTATCAAACCCGTACGTGAAAATTCTTACATATGTCCCTGCAATGCAAATT
>JAHZMV010005948.1:0-48691 GCA_027743765.1 Coecobrya sp. COE2
AACCTCTGCCATTTCCCAAGTAAAACCCAAACTCCCTTCCCGAGCCGAAAACGTGCGTAATACGTGAATACTGTCTATCTGGGAAGTAAAGTTAATATACTATTGCTGCATAACTCTGCTGTGAAACACATCTACTATTCAATAATCAGTTTCGTAAAATAATTTTCATATACATATCATCGTTTTTTAACAATGGCTATTATTACGCATTGGTTTTCAAATTCGTTTTATAGTAAAAATTGAAAGAGTTAGCACAACCATAGATCAAATATACTATTACCAAAAATTGTTTATATTCCTCACATAACACTAAAGCAATTGATATAAACACTGTATGTAATTTGAGATATGGTATAATTTGACCTGCTGTTAGAGCACTTTCCGCTAAAAGGACATGAGACGACAGCATGAGTGAATCATTAAAAATTATTGCGCACGTATACAATGTAGATGTCTAGAAGCTTGTTGTTGGTTCATGGTGAAATAATAACAATATTTATTTAGTTGCACTTTTTCATTGGCATTTTATACGACTAAAAATATCGTAGATGGGCTAAAAGTATGTAACTTACACTCCTTTTTGCTTCGCGTATCTACATCTACAGTGATATAAGAGCTTATAATAGCCATTCAAATTACCATCATCAATGAAGGTATTCGTTTTAAGGTGACATGCAAAATTGTCAAGTTATTAAAAATCAAATGAATTGATAATATGCTTACCTTAGTTAAACATCCAATTGCTTGTCTCGCTTAAAATCGCTCGACACGCGTTCTATCACTTTAATTGCTTTCGCAATTTTAAATAATTACGAAGAACATTCGTCTCTCCTTTTATGTCGATGTGCAAGCTCTTCGACTGGTGGGTTGGCAATAGGTATATATATGTATATGATCACCTTAATATAAAATTGAACTCCACAAGAAACTTTTCGTCTTTTTTACACCAACAAAAACGAGTAATATGGAGAAAATTGTTAAAAGGAAATCTCTGCCCTTCGCTTGCATCTGACTTTTTTAGTTATTGAACTAAAAAGAAAATCCCATGCCGAAAAACACACGTAGTAGAGATATTTGTGACAGTAGAGCTGAGCCCAGCGACTGCTGATTCCACGTAATTGAGAACCTGTCCGTGAGTCGGTACTTTATGTGACGCCTTTGGCCAGTCGCACCACTTCCTTCCTCTTGAATGAGTTCGTAAGGTTTGTTCAGTTTGTTGTAGTTTCAAGAAAAAGGATTAGCTACTATACAATGGTCGCGTAGAAAAAAGAAGCTGTAAAGTCAAACTTTAGAAAGTTTGTTTCTAGATACTTTGTCTACCTGTTATAGTGATTTGTTTGGAAAATGCCCTTCATTAAAGTTATTGAGAGTAATTAAAGGAGAAGCACCACTGAATTGTAATTTTTCTCACAAATGGGGCAAAGTGAACAACAAGTCGTTCTTTGACAGATAGTACAAATGTTTTCTAACAAAATAGCCCAGCTCAGCTATTGCTGATTTAACAGAGCAGATTCGCAGTAATTTTTTTAAATTGCTACAATGAGTGTGAAAGAAAACAATGAAACTGTAGACGTGACTGACACAAAAACCTTTTTGAGAAAGTGTGCTTTCACCCTATAAAAACGTAAATGTGCCTCTGCGAGTGTTGCATGAGGAATGTCGTGTGCGAGCTCAGCGTACAACATTTGTTTCACACTTTCTATCCGATAGAAATGAGAACTGCCTCTGAATCGTGCTCTAGACTTGCCTTCCCCTGATATACCTGATCTCACTCTCTGTGTGTATGTGGCATATTGTTCGATGCAGGCTGAAAATGTGAGCTTGGAGCAAAGCATGAAGGGAGCATCCAACTTTTGGTACCAACAAAAACGGCATCAACTTACGTAAACCTTAAGTCAAGCACAAGTAAGATAGGATTCCTTATTAATGTTGTCTGTTACATATTCAGTTTTATACAATATGCAATGCATGTATACTTATTCTGAACAAATCTTGCTACATATTGCATTTTCCCCCATCATATCAATAGCAATCAACCCCACCATATTTTTCTAGATCATTTTGATCCTTGAGATAAATTTATATTTTTGAATTAAAAATGGGTTATAAGAACACTTTTTTTGTCGATTTTGTTACTAATGCAGGTCATTATTGACCAATATTAATTGGTGTTGTTGAATAAAACAATTAGATCTTCATTAAATCTTGTGTACAATGCCGGAGACGATTTGGGTTATATATATATTTTTACTTTCTATTTTAATTTTACTTAATACTCGCTTAGCAAAATGCGAATTTAAATAAACATTTTAAATGTATAAATGTTCTCTTAAACTTTAACATAGGTCAGGATATGCATATTAAATCTTTCATGCATGACATAAATTATCAACTCAAAAGTCTAGTTTTCAATTTATATTGCATACATATTGACAATGAGAAGTTTCATACTGCATTATTAAACTAAACTTTTAGGAATCTTCATAATATTATATATTTATCTTATATATAAAAAGTATTATATATAAAAAATTATAACATTATATTATAATAAAAATATCATATATATAAATTTTATATATAAAAATAGATTGCTATAATCTTTTAATTAGGTAAAGGAATCCTTGTTCTTATCTTATTTGTTATTCATAATGTAAAACAAGATTATATGTCTTCATTCACTTTGTAATTTGATCAGTTTTTCCTGAATAAGACCGTAGTTTCGGTCGAAATCTCGAAACATAACCTAAATATTTCTTCCAACTTCGTCTAACTCTTAAAATGTTTGTCTTTATCTGTTATATAATACAACATCTCCCAAACGTTTGAGATCTGGGCCTGGGAGATTTTCAATTCTGTTTTCACCGTTTTCAACAATAGTATATTGGCAATAGAGATGTGTGCCAGCAAATAATTTTATAATAACAATTTTTTTTATAATCTCGGCCCGATGGAACTGGGCTAAGACTTCCAGGGCCGAAGAATTGTTTAAAAAAAATTAACGTTTTAGTAGGAAATCGAACTTATAATGAACCAAACCAGGAGAGTTTATTCACATTTCTGTAAAATTTATGCGGGTCGAAAATTACCTCTATCTAACTCTGGCATATTAATTTGCTGAAGTCTGATTAATTTGCTTTCGCTGTATTTCGATCGTAAGGTATACGGTATACTATGTAATTAGTAATTACTAATGACAAGTGGAATACGCCCGAAAATGAAATGAAAATATACTCTATTCCAAGCCCAGACCAAACTAAAAGATCATTACATCGGTGAACTTGTATGTACAAACTTTCAATTACCCCTCAGGTCTCTGCAGCAAAGAATATTCTGTCGGGACACGGTTAGTTGATTTGATGATGAAACGCATCAGACCCATTAGAAGATTCAGGAACACCCCCAGTGTCAGTCGCAAGTTGTGAGAGAGCTTTTACTTTGAACCAACGCGTATTATGTTGTTTTCCCTTCAGTTGATCATCCCTACTACATAAAACACTTCATCACTGCCTTGTTGTGTAAGTACTAATGTGAAGATGAAATAGAATTCGTCTTCATTTTTAACAACTGTCAAATGCTTGACTCAAAATTACTTTTATTCGAGATTTTATGATACTGAACAGGCAATTACATTTATACATTAAATGTCCTTGTAATTCTAAATGAGATTCATTAAGTTCCGTCAACTCAGAAGGTTAACATTCATAATTATAAATATTATTACCTAAGACATATATGCATACCAAAAGTGATTTTAAGTTACATAAGTTCATTAAGTAAAATCTACTTAAAAAGTGCAGAAATGATTTGGCATGCAATGTTTTTAGTTTTTATATTGTCTGCTTCTAAAAATAAATATTGTACATTCACTCTACGTTTCCAACCGTATAATGTATCATGTATTCACCAGTGCATATTTTCATTATAATTTAATGTGCTTTCAATACAAAATGGAACAAATTGAGCCCAATGGTATCTGAATAGTAGACTCTTAACGAAACGAGAGAAGACGTAGGGATAGCGAGATTTTTTCCAAAGTACATCTATGAGTGGAAGTAATAATGTGCATTATTTTCTCTCCATCACCAATATCTACTACTGCATAAGATGCACCTTCCATTTGGTGTATATAATTTAGTGTAAACACGTTTCAGCTTTCTATTCTCCTGGGCAAATCCAAATTCAAAGCCATACCTGCGTCCCTACACATTACACCCCCTACTCCACTTTCCCTCGTTTCTTTCTCTCTCTCTCTAAGTTTTTCTCTCATCGCTTGCTCGTCCTCTAGAAAGGGAAAGAAAATAAGAAAGACAGAATGCAGTAAAACACTCCTTGGATTTTATTCTTCCACTGTTTCTATCTCTCTCCCTTGTTTCCAAATTACATTTGTAAATGTTTGAATCAAGAAAGCAACGTTGTAGTAGTTGTATGTGCTGCATGCTACTCACCAATGCAATGCTGGAGAAAGTGAGGATCATTTGCTTTGCTACAAATTTCATCATAGAAGCTGTTTAAATCGGCAAGTGGGTTTTAAATCACGAAGGATTTACAACATATGACAAGAATCCAGAAAAAAGATATTCATGCATTTTATTGTCACTACTATTGTATCTACATATTTTTCTTCTTCCTTTAGATATGCTACTGTAGTCAACATGAAAAGATATCAGTATATAGATATCATTACTTTCTAATATCATTGGATATATGCTACTCTAAAATTCTTTTTATTACTTTAACTTGTTTAAAACATGATGGAAAATAGCCTTTATTTTACTACCCCTACTAGCAAGATGGTAGAGAAGTTACTTGTTTTCATCACAAGATTCTCAGTTGTGCTATAGTGAAGCATCACCACATCATCATTACCATACATTTCATCTCCATAATCATATTAATATTTTTTCCTAACACAATGAAACAGCTGTGTGAATGCGTAAATGTGAATCACTGGATTGTCGAGAGATTTCATTTTTCTTCAAGAAAAAAGAGAGAATTAGGAATACATTACACGTTTTTATGACATGACATTCACTAATAGATGCGTTGGTATAGTATATATAACCCTGAAAATGGACGACCTTCAATATTCTCTTCTTCCCATAAGCGTTGAGGCAGCCTCCATATTGCACCGTTTTAAATTTTTCAAAATTTGCTAAAATGAGCAGTTGCATTATTAACGCGTACATTGTAAAAATAGCATAACGACATTCTAGGCTAGAATTTCTAGCACTTGTACCATATTTAACCTTATCATTGTTATGTAAGATTCAAAAAACGGTAAAAAATAGGAAAGCGTTGTCGTTGTCACCTAATAAAGTTTGGTGAGGTAATAAATGTCTGTCAAAAACTTTTTCCATGCGTTCATATCCTCATTCCACTCAACTCCCCATCTATATGAAGCCATTCTTCATCCACCACATGAAATCCATCACACTACACCTATTGTTCTCTCTCGTGATTATTGTTATTGCAGCATGTCATGATATATACGCCACGCATACCAACTCGTATACCTTTCTCAACATTCCGCAGTGTGTATTTTAGTATATAAATATATTATTATACTGGTAGATAGAATATAATAAGCCGTTATAATACTGCTTTATGATTTGTAGTAGTCAACTGCATATATTTGGCTAATCCAACAACGGAGAAAGTATCACAAAATAGGATCGCCGATCCGTATTTTTACTACAAACATCCAAAATCATATCATAAAACCTAAAATTTCGTCCCGACACAATGTTCATCTTCAGCCTTGAGTTGCACTGGATATTCATTGCCTTCCTATCCCTACTTACTTCACTGCCTCTAACTGTCAACATTGTAGCGAAGAGTATATATGTATAGTTAGTGCATTGTGCGCGTTACACAAGCCGGCTCTTTCCTCGCTTTCTCCACGTTTATTTTGACTCATGTATATTCTTTTATTTCTTAGTTTTTACTTTTTCGGCCATTTCCATAAATCAAACTAGAAGAAACTGAACTGATATTGATTACAGTTGTTTCTTTTTGTGTAGGAGAAGACAGGCTCGTTGACAGTATAATATATCGAACTGCTGTGTCTTTACTCAGTCCATGTCGTCGATTTTTTTGTCATCTTGTTTTATGCGAGTCATTTTCCCATCCTCCATCTCTTTTCTTTTTCTTCTTATTCTTTCACTCTTCCTTTTTTTACTCTTCCTCGTCTTCCTTGACTCCCATTCTCTTTTGTGTACTCCCGACAAGAGTAAGTAAGAAAATGTTCATATCTTAGCTTCACTTGTTTTCTTTTGTTATTTTCCTACGAGCAAACTTAGTACATGTATCGGTTACGTATTATGTATCATTTCTTTCATACCAGAGTATATCCCTGGCCACTATTTCTTCTCTTCTGTCTCCACTAAAAGGGTAGCAGCGTATCTACATAATGTGGATTATACATACACATGCACACACCCACAATGAACATTTATATCTTTGCACTCCATCCCATAATCTGACTTTGTTGTTGTTTCTTTGCTTGCAAAACTATTAAAAGGAGAAAAAATCTTGCTTTGAGCCAACACTATTACAGAGCAATATGAGTATTCAATGGCACATTTATGCTACCATACTATGCAATTTTCTGTGTCATCGTGTGTACCGCACACACCATCATTTCACTACTACGATTACAAAAGTAACTGCGTACATTGCTCTTTTTACATGTGTTGTGGGGAAGGCCCGGCAATATCCTTTGCTTTCTCTGTTGTAAAGATAATAACAAACAATAAGTTGCAAGAAAGCGAAATAAGAAATATGCGCTAGAGAATGTTGACCACTTGTATATAATAAAAGAAGAACGAATCTTAGAATTTTCAATAATTTAAAATGTGGGTAATATAAAATTGGCCCTTTACTAATGCTTTGGCGATAATTGTATAGGTAGTAATGAATTTTATAGCCGAATCTGTCATTTCAATATATGCACAATTTACTATCATCGGAGAAGAAAACTAGAACGGCTGAAGTAGATGAAATTGAATACATAATATACCTAAACACAGGATATCACGCATGATATCTATCAGTCTAAATATTTCTGCGCCAAATCCAATTTGATCGTTTGTCAGATATTGGTGCTACTGTTGAGACAAAGGTACAGTGAAACAAAAAGGCCTTCCTTCAACGTTCCTTCTGGGTGGTCACGAAGTAGACAGACGGACAAACAATGATCTCCAGAACTTGCAATAGTAAAATAATAGTAATATATATATAACAATGTAACTACTACACGTTCTTATGCATGCATTACAATGCATTAAATTTAGGCTACCACTTTCCCGTCCTGCACTTACAATATTGTAGGTACATATATACAATAATGTGTGTTACATAATATAAACCTATTACAATTCTTTGCTTCTTGTAAGTAGTAAGTGTAAGTATGAGCGTGCACAAATTTATATTTGTTTTATATATTTACGAGTCAAAAACTTTACTTTATAATATTGGATGTTATATTATGCACAGAGAGTTAGCGAAAGAAAGCAAAAAGGGCAGTTATAGCAATTGTACAAAACTTCTTTCTTTATTTCTACAATGAATCTTCCGTTACTTTACAAACATCACTAATGTGAAATTCCCATTAGTTGAGCTTACTTTTAGCCGGTTCACAAACTCTGACCAAATAGTCGCCAAAATGTCATACATATTACACTATTTGTGATAGTATAGCATACTTTCACACAGAAGAAGCGTATTTTTCTTGTAAGCATTAAAACTGTTACTTTTTTATATTACTGGTTGTCGCAAGAATGAGAATATAAAAAAACTACTACGCGTCATTACAACAGTATTGTGGACTTTTACGCAGACTGTAAAAACCGGAAATAATGCCACGAATCACCATTATATTCTAATGTAATGCCATCGTACAATGTATTCAACAAAAAGGAAACTGCCCAGAAGTAAAAAAAATATCACAAAACCTAGTAAAAAGTATATGGAAAACGTTAGAAGATACAAAAGAGTAAAAGTTAAAGCTAAATCTGGACTGTATCCGCTAAAATCAACAAGGATCATGTTACATTTACCACAACAGAAGTTCATAAGTGTACTCACCAATATACTGTTTATTAACGAACTATCCATCTTCTCTTTTGAAACTAATAAATATCATACTAATGCATGATTAAAGTAAATTTCACAAATCATATCAGATAGTAAGTCTGCACAATAAGAGCAAAATGAAATATGCTACCATTTCAGAATCATATTTACGCAAGTAAAAGTGTAGAGCCATCTGTAGGCACACACATTTGTTATTATAGTAGAAAACAAGGGTAAAAGTAAAATATATTGTTACGTGGAGAAAGCAAGGGATGAAAATGATAAGTGATTGGCCATGATCGTAATTGGCTGCGTGTGACGCCATGAAAAATGCAGGCTCTAAGAATCACATCTCTTTTGTAAAAGAATCAAAGGATTTACTTAATGCTCGCTCAATGAATTTTGAATGGCTATCGTATTACTTGCTGACATTTCATCTGTATCTTCTTCACTGCCACCATACTACCACTTTTCTCAATCTCAAGTACACTTTCACACTTTTTATGGTATAGTTTATACGTGTGTATAGGTGTACAAGGCTGTATGCATTAGACCACCAAAAAGCGTTCCTATTTCTTTATTCTCTTTTTTCACTTGCGTTGTTTTCTTCTCAATCTTCGCAGCAGGAAAGGAAAAGTGTTTGTGTATGGATGGACGGTTAGTTGGTTAGAAAATCGGGAAGGCAGTGAGAAAGAAACGGTATAAGAAAGGAGATAGATGACTAGGCAGGACTTGGTGTCGGATCCCCGTGTTATATGTAATGTAAGTACCCATTTATTGAGTCTTTTAGATTTCACAAAATGCTAGAGATAACGGGATTGAACAAGAGAAACGCATTGACTATTAAAATGACCGGTTTTTGGTTTCTTTGGGTTTTCGCTAAATGGGGATGCTTTCTCCCTCCGCCTCTGTTATATGCCTACTTACTTTGACTTCCACATTAAGAATTCAAGCTTAAAGAACGCTCAACAATATGACTTGGGAAAGTCAATAAAGTTGTTGAAGAAGTACCACATGCGATCTCGGCTATTTTCCAGTCCTCAATGCAATATAATATGTAGTTTATTGGTAGAACTTCAAATTCCTAATATGAATCATAGTAAGTGACAATGCTTGCTTATAAATGAACATTATCACGGTTAAACCATGCGTCGGTCATCCTTTGGGCAACGGATTATAGACGAAATTATTATAGTAGTAGTTATACTTAATGTACGATCTTTGTGTAAACAAAATTTGTGTCGCTACCTGCATTTAACACTTGAAATCAAGCATACAACATACCAAGTTGGTAATAAACAAAAATATATACATCGCATAAAAAACTTCCATGTATAAAATAAATTGTAGCCATGTGTAGAATCTCTTCGTATTTGGTAGAATCATGATCGCATGCAGCGGGAGGTTAATAAACAGAAATGTAATAATATTCTAGTTATGAATTACTAATGAAAGGAATATGGAAGAATTAATGATTCATTTATATTTTCACTCCATTTTACTTTAGTCGTATAATGTGTTAAACCAAACAAAGCCACGATCACAAAATGGATACTGTTATGAATAATGCACAGAAGATAATTGCATGAGTGATTAATATACATGAGAATTGAAGCTATTTACATATGTTGTGTATGTCTTGGCTATTTCTAGCTCTAATTCCCCTAATAGCAAAACTGTAATCAATCACAATCCCTACAGAGATCACATCACGCACTTAGATATTGTGCACTTTTAATTTCTACATTTTGTGACAGCACATCGTCAAATTGTGTGGTATGTTTTTTTTACAAATTTTTTATATCTTATTCAACTGGCCAAATGTAGTACATTGTCAGTAGGGCGTACCTGTTTGTTTAGTTCTTTATGTTATATTCGTCATTGGATTTAATTGGAGGTCGGTAGGTAGGTGAATATGGTGAGTAATGTAATAATTTTCCGGTTGTTATAATTGTTTGTGTTTGTAGGTATATACATATGCAGCCAGAATCAAGAAGTCGTTATGAATATATTAAACTAAATATTATCCCTAACGGCACAATAATTTATATCAATGAAACAGTTGACGGTGACATATATGCCATAGTTGTTGTCTCAATTCTCCCTCCACGTTTAATTAACACAGTCGTTCCCCTGACATGACATGCGTTTCTTTTTGTGATGAAATGTTTGCAACGCTAAATAAACTTTTCATATAGCATTGTACATTACATTGTACGTATATAAATAAGACAATTATTATACATCAACAATACAAACTACTTACATACTACCTAAACAGAATATGGTTTTCCAGGTGTGGATAGGGATTCATTGGTCGATGGAACAGATGCTGATGCTCATCTGCTGTACATTTTTTACTGTAGACTGGGCTTTCAACAATGTAAATGCGATAGCCCAATCATTTACATTTTCTACATTTAACTGGGCCTCATTGATTATTGAGTCAAAATGCTTATTTGTTGCGTTATACATTGTATGCGTTACAACAAACTTTTCCCAAGTTACTAGAAAAATAGAATTTACAACTGTAGACATTCGACCTGCAGTGAAAATGCATAGCACATATAGTGACAAATAGATACGTCATCTATGATACCATTTTAACAGACGGTAATTTTCTTATCACTGGTTGGTAAGCGTTCATACATTTCTATAAAAAAATTATGCTTGTCAAATATAACTAGTTTGAGTTTTGATGCAGGCAGGATCGCGATGGAAAACGGTCAAAATGATGCAAAAATAATAATGATTACCATTCGTTTCATTGGCAGATGTCATCTACCAGTCTCATCTAGAAGTTGTAGATAACTATCATATATAATTCGTATGTATTATTCGATGTAGAAAGGTTTTGACCATCACTATCGCTTTGATGGGTGTAAATTGAGACAAAATTTGTAACCTTGCTTTTGATGTGTAGTTATCAAAGGTTTTAGTTGGCTGTATGTATTAAAATAATAAATGGTGGTGGTCCAATGAAAATTTAAACCGATATTAGGAAACGACAAACCAATGAAAGCTGGGATGTAATTGCAAAGTATGGAACTTCATAGTAAAAACTGAAAACTTGAGTACCAACATGCCATAATACTCATGGGTATAATTCATCTTTGAGTATAATAAAGCACAAATGAACCTTTTTTGGTGCTAGAGAACTGGTAGATGCTCACGAGTGAGGTATTATTACATCTACATCTATCTATTTATTAACATTTCACGCACAGAAAACTCAATTTTGTCACGTTCATTAGTAAAATATAGAGTTGATAGGGGCATGTACGAAACTAAACTTATAGGTTGTATGTTGAGTTGTATGTGTAAGAGTCATGTATAAAACATCTCCCCTGACTAAAAAGAGAATGCTTTCAACATCAACTTGGGTTGCATTAAGGTGTGGCAGACCAAAACTCGTTATCTATCATCACACAAATGTACACTTAAGTTTTAATGTAAATTTCGGATTCCTTCAAAGTGACTATTTGTACAAATATGAAAAAGTTATTTGTATTTGTATGAATTTGTACAAAATTAAGTAGCGGAAGCATGAAGGCTTCGAATTTGACTTTACCCATCTGTCTCACTCATCCACACCTATTCGTTCTAAAATTAAAAATCCAAACTTATTAATAGGTGTATTACGAGCTATCTATAAAACCTTTATCTTAGACTCTACTTCGGAGGATTACTTCGTAGTATAACTCCTGGAATTTAAATGTCAAACAATGATATTACAAAGAGAACAGTAATATTTAGATCATGAATTAGTAGCTTCCGCTACGTTTTGTTTACTGGATACCCTAAAATAACAATTATCCGATTTCAGGAATTTATATTAACTCGCTAGCGTTCTTCGTAGGAAGTTTACATTTACATGTCATACAATCCACAAATGCATACTAGCGACTCTGAGAAAACTATTTAGAAATTGACATTTGTTAGCGTTTTGATTGCGACGACTGACTACGGTTACCTACCGCTAATGTAAAATTGCCATCAAAGAGTCGTATGTTAATAGTAGCAAAGATTTCTTGCGAAATTATTACCGTTATGATGTCGTTGATGTATCATTCTAGTGAAATTATACACGGGTCAAAGAACCAATTATGTGACATTATACCTAATATAAGTATGAATTGTATGAAAATACTTTACTTTAATGCTTTATTGCCCAAAAACCAAGTTTTGTTTAAATAACTTTATGCACTAGACAAGCAATTTTTTATGTTTTATTCCTTCCTAAAGTAAAATCAGCAATCATCCCGTCAGGATTCGTACACATCAATAATAAATTCCACTCCTTCACTATAATTTACTTCAACCACTGAAGGCACCAGAGGGCAAATGTAATTGGTTGGAATACTCTTTTTAATCTTTTTTACGCAAAATGAGCAGAACAACACTGGAAAGCAGACAACTGTATCTATCAAAAGACGTAAACAAACTGAAAAAAGAATGGTCATTTCTGACTTTGGGTCTCTGTTATTTCAAAGGATTAATGGGAAACAGAAAATGGTTTGGTATACACAGCTAGAGAGATAGAATGAAATTTATTAGGTTTAACTGAAAACCGGAAAACATAATGGGGTAATATGAGGGTGAGTTATGTAGTCCAAAAAATTTCAAGCGGATAGCTATCATCCTAATGGAGTCAGTCATTCGATCCGGGTCAGCTTTCTTCTCTCCTTTCTTTTTCTCCCCTTTTTACTCTGTGAGTGAGTTTTGCTTTTACATCCCCATTCCCTTTATAACTTTTTGTATATCAACAGAAATCGTAGTTTTCTCTTCACTTATTACTGCGATTACTACACATATATAGCTACCATCATTATCATCATGTCCAACGGAAAAAGCTGTTCTATTAATCTTCAAGCTTGTTTTTCAATGCTGTCTTTTCTGCCCAATTGTAAGTTCCCTTTCACTATTCTTAGAAATCATCGTTATCATCATCAGCAAAGTTGAAAATTGCCACATGCAATATTTAATACTCTGTGACTTGAAAAGAGAAAAAAAGCATTATTTGTATTGCTTTCAAAACACTCCTACTCTTCCTTTGATTTGTGTGAAATCATGATACTGTTCCCAAAAAATGAAGAGCATCTTCTTCTTCAGACAACCCAAGTCTACAGAGATGTCTTTGTTTGCAGTCGTTTTTATGGTGATTCATATGAAAGTCAGGGTACGCCCCCCACCCCCACCAATATATATGAATGTTTTATAGTGCAATTGGTCGTGATATCGTAAAAAATTATAAAAGGGTAGCTGAAAAGTTTCAAAATATACTTACATACACTCTTGCGAAATTATAAATACGCAAAGTAAAAATAGCCCTGTACAATTCCAAAAAGTGTTGATATTAGACACGTATCCAGCATTTCCATTTCTCTGAGTGTGTTTCTCCTTTGCGTTTGGATAGATAGAGCAATGAACTGAATGAAGCATGTACAAGAGAAAAAGATTAGACTGATTTTAAACTCTTATTTACATTGCGCCTACACAGAATACATATCGACAACTTTGGTGTTGAGTTAAAAGCGTTGCTTATTGCCCTTAATTTATGTACACACGCAAACTTTTCCAGCCCTCGTCGTCTCTTTAAACGTGATAAACTGTAACAAATTAAGCAATCAAGTGAAGTACTCCAAGAATTCTCAGGCGAGAAGCTCATATAATCTATCTATTGAAAAGAAAGTGGCATAACATCATAATCAAAATACTATATGAAAAGAAAGCACACGAGGGAAAGCATCGGAATATGATATCATATAATAATGCTATTTGTTATTAAATACAGTCATCCCAAGAATTTAGGTGATGAGAATGAACAGCTGGAAGAGAGGAGAGGAAGTGAGTGCGGTGATGGTGAAGATTGTATGGTATCTTACGGAAAATGTAAGTAAAAAAGAATGGCAAAATGTTGAAAGCAAAATGGGCTCATGCTTTGCTAATCGATGGTACGTGGCAGCGCATAAGAAGTCTTTCCATTTTTAAATGGAATGAGAGAACTGAGAACACACATCATGAAGATGTTGATGTGATAACGATAACAAAAGGAACTTGATGAAAGTATACTACTACCTGGGTGGATGATGGAACCTTTTTATATTGTATTAGGCATGTATTCCGAATAAGTGGTAAAGACTACTAAATGCATATTATATGGCTAGATACAAGGCAATAGATTTAGATATTATCACATCTCGTTTTCTTCCTTACAAAAGAAATTTTACGCATGTAGGTATGTACTTAGATAATATGTACGCAAGTTAAGGTTATGTAAACCTATATTCTCTATTTTCTTCCACCGACTCGCACAGAACGTACATCTACTCCTCTACCGAGTTTAATTTCATCTAAAGGTGGTATCAGTTGCCCCAGCATTAAGGGCACTTAACATTGTTGGGATTCCGAGCAAACAAAAATAAAATGAACCGAGTTTGTAGTCGTAGGAGTCATCGTCATCATCTTCTCGTAAAAAGGGAAAGAAGTCCCGGTTTGGTTGGATTGCTTAGAGTTTGAATATAAAACAAAGTAGAATATAAAAAAAGAAGGTTTGTTTGTGCGATGATGATGGTGATGATGATCTGACTACTTTGGTCGTTCAAGGGTGTTTTCCGTATAAAACTATACAAGAATATATATTTATAAAGTGCATATATAAAGTATACAAGCGTGTATTTTTATTCATTTTATGTATCTACTTTTCTCATGACTAGCTGGCAATAATATTGCTAGCGAACTGGGAAACAGAACGTAACGTAACACTATACCATCACCACCACCACCACGAGAAGCGACCTAAGAACTCTTTTTCTCTCTTGAATTTACTTTGAGCCTCCACTTGTAGATGTATATAGTTAAGTCCATTACTTACCACTTAAAAGCATAGGAAAAGATGAGAGAGCTAGTTGGTTGAGCTGTTGGGTGAGTGGGTAATGGGGATGATGATGGTGAACGAGGAGGAAGGAGAAAACGAAACGTCAAGCGGAATAATGTGATAGTTGGTTTTTAAGAGTTTTGATTGCTGAGCATCACAAAATTAAAGAACCGTTCAGTTGGCACAGCCTTTGAGTACCTCTTAGTACTATCTATACAGTTCTTTCTCGTTCTTTCTCTCGCTTACTTTTCTTTTCCTTTCGCCTTTCTCCCTTGTTACAATATGTATTTTGAATCCTTTCTGCATGACTAAATTAAGATATTTTGGATGATGATCTTACACAGAGCGGTTAGCATGATGCCTGCCGTCGCAAGGTTCATTGTCTGAAATTGAAAATGGCAACACTTTCCCCGAAAAGAACAATTACAACAACTAGAGGGAATTCCTTATCAGCTTGCACATCTAAAATTACCTATCGTCAGCCGCTTGAATATACTTATGAAATACGGAATGAATTGGCCGTTAAGAAAATCCGGAAGTAAAACATGGAACAGGTAGGTTACGAAAAGAAAGTCGTTTGAAATGCTCATCCCCTGTGCTACCACCCTTTCAAGTGGACATTCTCTTGGATAAAAACTGAACATCAGGGTTATTTCTGTCTAATATGAACTGAATAATATGACTATGGGTTTCTACATAAGAAAATAACCTTTAATCCTGTCATATAGATGTAAATATGATGTATGTATGTATGTGTATAATATCAATCATATTCTCTTTCAAATTCCAAACTCTTCCAAATTCACTTTTGCAGATTATTAGGCGCACCAAAATGAAGCAGCATAGCCAATTGACAGTAAAATCGATATATATGTATATATTACTAAATGGTGAAAGGTTCTTTATGCACAGAGGAGATGCTACAATTAATTAATCGCTACGTCTTCGTCGTTATTTCATTGACTGAAGGTATAAGGATTATTTTGGAAAATCAATTATTTTAAGAAAATTAATTAATGAACCTAATTTAATTCACTCGATAGCTTCAGTTCAGGCAATTACGGTTGTGTCAACTATATAAATAGTCACACAGAAATAAATATATATTTTAGCAAAATATTTTTTACAGAGAATGAGAGAATCTATTTAAAACTGCATGCTTCCTATATATCCATGCTTCCTTCTCCTAACCGATAATAATAATAATAAGGGTTTTATTGTCATAAAATGAAATGGATAAAAGGATATATAATGAAATGTAATGCAATTACCAAAAGTAAATTGTTGGAGCTTTTCAGTTTTCATTATTGTTTTATTTTTATAATTTAGTAGTAGTCATTGACATAAAAAAGCACAACACGGTTTACTTCAAATTCCAATCATTAAAAATAACTTAAAAGTTCAACTTTGTTTTAAATATTTTGATTGGCTTCCCTATGTTGAACATTATGTATATTACCTTTAATATCGAAGAGAATACTATACACCATAATATTTTCAATGATTCGCAGTAAAATTCAAATGTTTACAAACACAAGAAAGTACAAAAGAGAGCATTGTAATATATTTTCTTGATATCATGTTTCTATTTTCTCAGTAGAATTTGACAAGCATTCAAACATATAATACAAACAACACGCATAATGTTGAATGTGCGTTACGATACGATTCTCATTTTATAGTACAGATTACCTAATAATAAGTAGTACATTTAGACATCAAGAGATATTTAAACTAACCGTATACCTACATAGTTTTACAAAAATTTACCCGGAATTTTTACATATTTACACACATGTACATAATATTTATTTTCATCTTACGCTAAATTATGTTTTATATACAAGTTTTCTTAATTTGTAACATAATATATTATATTCTATACAAAAGAGGGAATTACATGATAAATTTACAAAAAATCTAAATCGCTACAAATATTTTACTTACATACACATACGAATGCGAATAAAAAATGCGATTAGTTTGTCACCTTAATTCTAGACTTCCGTACCATAATAATGACGATGACAAATGACTTTAGTATTACCACCGTTTTTTTCGGCATCTGAATGCTGTCTGCCTTTAAATATTACGATATTGTTCGCAGATATCGAGCTATCCGTAAATTCAAATCTTCAATTTACAAATGAACCCTATTACACATCTTAATATAATTTTGACTTAATGGTTACAGATACAGATTTTATCATTGTACATTAAACTATTATCAAACGATTGCCCTACCTTTTAAAACATCAAATCCTACATTACTTGTGACTTAGTTGCGGTATCAGGAAACTAGTGCCATCAAATAATTATTAATCTTGGGTTATGAACCAAAAGGATGAAATTGAAAAATAAGAACAAATAAAATCAATTAATTTAATTTTTGAATATAATGGAGTACTACACTATAACATATAGACATGTTTCTCCGCCTGATATGCATAGAATTTCCATCCTTCAAAAGAAAACATATTTTACAGAATAATTAAATGACAACATATAACCGAATCAAATACAAATAGATATCAAGACAAATAGTAGAAAGGAGTTAATATCATTACAACACGTGTCAAACAAATCATTTCTCCATTTAAATACTACGTGGCAGCAGGATAACATAAGAGATTCTATTTTATTATTATTTTTCGGATAAGTTTTCTCGTAAGAAATACAGACTTCAATGAAATTTTAAGATCATGTAATATCATCTAACGTTAAGACAAAAAATACTGAAAACTGAACATAGGTAAATAAATTTTGATCTTTGAATAAACACATTTCCATCGTATTCAGCACAAATAAAAGATGGTTCATTTCATAGAAAAGCAGTTGAACTTTTATAGGCAACAGAGAGCAAACAATTTGGATAATGGAAGGTGTCAATTCAGTCTGATTGAGGCTGGCATCAAATCCATCCAGATGATTGCAAAAATTGACTTGTTCCACCTTTGGGTTGATGATGAACTGAGGATGATGTCCTAGAACTCATTCCCAACGTCGAACCAGAGATGTGCCCTTCAGAGTCCTCATTGTTGACTTCAATATCTTCATCTTCTTCACAGAGATTCGTCTCATGAAGCCTTAAGCTTTGACGGGAAGCAGAGGAGGCGTAGTTTAGTAAAGTAGCTGGGATGAAAATAGCAGATGGTCCATTAGTAGCACCGACGTGGTTAGCATCGTTCCATTCCGCGGTATTCAATTCAGAAGCGTACGGTTGCTGGTGGTTGTATGTGATAATTGTGTCGCCGTATAGTTCGGGAACGGGAAGGTGTGTTGATGCGAACATGTTGACGTTGGGAGATTGCAAATGTCATGCGTTTGATTCTTTTAATGTTTTGGCCAATTTTATTGCGGAGGGATCGTGCTGCCAGTCATGATAGTCATTGTCTAAGTGGTTCTGAGATACTGTTGGTCTCTGGAATCGACCCAGTTTTTGGAAACCGTTTACTTCGGCCACGTACGGTGAACGGGAATACATAGTTGGATCATCTAAAATATAAAAAAAATAAACATGAAAATTCAATAGTTCACATATCGCATATTATACAATAACAAAACTTTCTGCTTTCACACAAGCAGGTTTCCGCTACAACATTACTCATAATGTCATGGTTTACAGTAGCGTCTATGCAGTAACAACGTCGCAGCAAACATCATACCAGCAGAGCCATCTCCTCTGCTTCTTTCAACCTCCTCTGTAGATAGAACTTTCTCTTTGCATTTGTAAAAGCTCTCGCTAGAAAACGCAGTAAGAATCATTGTCTACTTGGAATGGAAAGAGATAGCGTTGCGGTGCATTCTCTATTGCACACTTCCAAACTATTTTACTTTCAACAACTTTCATATTATTTGTGTTCACCCATGCACGTAAGCATGCATATTTTTCCTTTGTTGTTTTTAAACCCTATTCTCCTAGCTCCTATACATACATATATTTACGACATTTCTGATGTAAAAAATTCGGTTTTTATCTAAATGTGCTTACCAGTACGACCTCCGGGTAATAACGGTGCTAAATGACGTCTTTCCAGAGATTTGCATCCATTTTCAAACTTCTTTTTGCTACCTTTTCCATTATAAAGTCGTTTATTCCCTGATTTACCGCTATTAAAACTATCACTACTGTAAGCTGGTGATGTGGACCTGTGAAAAAGACGGTCGTCCACCACTGGAACTGCCTCCGGAGTTTCCACTTATGTTACAAACACCGCCCGCACCACCACTACCTCCGTTACTAGAACCGGGCATCACATCATCTGCCTCTGCATATAGATTACAGGAGGTTGAGTCTGACGCTAGAAAAAATCATAAAAGGAAAACGATTTCGCCTCTTAATATAACATATCATCAACGCCAAAATTTGTTGTTTTTTGGAAAATTACAACATGCAAGAAGCGTTTTATGAAAAACCAATTGGACTTTTTACCTAGACTCGGGAGGGAAGACTGGATCTCTCTGTCTATCAATGGACATAGAGTTTGTTGAGGAAGAAAATTGCTGTCTTCTGGGTCACCACTTTGGTAGACAGCTTCTGAGAACCCATTTGTCACAGACGCACTCTTATTAGGGCTAAAAATCTCTCCGATATGGTATAAATTCTCGTTAGCATGATGAGCATTATGATACGGATGATGAAGGCCGGGCATTGCGGCTACAGCTTGATGCTCCAGTGGAACTAAATGAGATCGGTTTGGACCGGGACTGGGATAGCAGCCTCCCATTCTTGATGACATAGGCATCTGCAATTTCCAAAAGAGAAAAAATACATTACAGTTACTACCACCACATCATCATCAAAATGATCCATTAGTATGTATTACAGCCATCATGGTAGAGCAATCATTTTGGCAACATTGCAAGAATTTTACTACCAAGCCAATTTCTATTCCAAAAATAGAAGTTGTTGAAATTCTTTGAAGAGAACATGTAACCGTTTTTCTTAGTTTACGTTAAAGGAACACTGTAGGGAACAGGAAACGTACCATTTTAAGCGGTGCTGAAGGCGATGGAGAGGGTGAAGCGTGAGCTGACTTGAATTTGTTGAAATTATTGGAGCCAATAGAAAGTTTAGACCGACCTGGAATCGAAATAAAATGGCATTAAATGATACAATCTTCCAATTGAACTTCTCTACAGAACATCCTCTCTCGCTTTCTCGACAAATAATGCGCTACTATACGCTTCGCTGTCGAAAGTGACAAAACTGCGTTCTGGCTTAGTTTTTCGTAAATACTACTTCTGCTTCTGCATAAAAATCAAACTATTGCATCATGCCAAATTTCAGAAACCGAATAAAACTTACTTCGAGATAGCGATTGTATACCTATATACTTATAAACGTAGCAAAAATGTATTCTCAAGTTTCTGGACGTTAATCTGTAAAAAAGTCTTACCCGAGCTGAATTGATCTGATTCCCTGTCTCTTGATTCATTGAGCATATTCTTCGTTAGGGACACTGGATTCGTTGGTAAAGGATCCTGAGAATGGAAGAAATAATAGATAAAAGTCATGAGAAACATTGTCGTCCACACATTCTGGTAGCATTACTTTCACTACTTTCTTCCTAGCGCATAAAGACGGAAACAACATTGTATTTAATATGTCGTATAATGTAGTTTCATTATGTTCATGGCACAGTGCTATCGTTTCTTCCGTAAGCTAAATCTAAAGCACCCGCATTAATACATGAAGGCATGTGTATCAAACCAATTAAAATAGACAATATAAATAATTGAAATCACGGAGAACGGAAGTGAAGTGGAAAGTAATGTAATGTAACACGGTGTACACGTTTCCCTTTATTGGTCGTAAAGTAAAGTATCTCATTAGCAGTGGACAAAGAGGCCTAAATAACTTACATAATTTGGTCTTCGTTGAATTAAAGTTGTGGTGGCATACGGAGTGAGATCTGGTTGCTGTTGGGCTGCTTGTAACTGTTGCTGCTGTAATTGAAGAAGAGCCTGTGGATGTGGGTGGAGAGAAAGTCCTTTGTTGGTCGTGTTGTAGAAAGTGGTCAAATTCTGAGGATCTACTTCAGCATAGTCGGTTGCTTCTGTGAGCTCGCCATTAACTAAATGATGGTTTGCCAATAACTTTGCTTCCGATCTATTTGAGTCTTTATCACTAGCATCGGTGGGGCGCCAACGCTGATCTATCCATAAGCTTTGCTTTCCACTTACAAATTGCGAGTCCGTGTGAGGAGCAACCATTACACCTTGAAAAAACCGTTACATACAATAAGCTGATGTGTTCTAACAGATTATTTGTAAATTAAATAAATAGGGTAGTAAATAAAGGAAAAATCATAAACAAATTAGTACGCGCATATAACATTTTTGTCACAAGGACTAAATTGGAAACTCGGTTGAAAGAGGAAAACAAATTAGTGCGTAACGAGCCAAGACAAAAAACTATTTGTATTCGAAGTAATTACTCACTTGAAATATGGTCCTTCTTCCCGTGGGATTTTCGCCGAGTGTAAAAGATAATGACAAGGAACAGTAAGAGAATAAATAGCAGACACCCCATTAAGATGATGAACCATACTTCCCTCAAAATCTGAGAAGCGCTACCATCCTCTGCTGTCACTCCATTCTGTTCTGCTCCAGAGGGGCTCAATAACGCTGGATCCATTTCGATTTTCAGTGGCTGACTGAAAGGTCCAAAACCAACGGATGTGTAGCCGCATACACGGACAAAGTAGGATCGACCCAGAGTAAGATTACTCAATACAATAGATGTAATATTTGGACCAAAGTCCATCTCAGCATGGAGTCTTGAGTCGTTTCCCCTTATTTCCACCTGTAAAAAGAAGTCATGGAGCAATGAATAAATATAAAGTGGGTAGAACGAAATAGTTATTGAATTAAAGCTAACACTTTCTCAACGCATTTTATGATATAGGATTAAATACGGTATATAGTATGGTATGCTGAACTCTTTCATGCTTACTTTCTATAGTGTTTTTGGAACAGTAAATGCCCACGCATGATGATATAAATATTTTAGGTTTACACAGAACCACTACTACAATGATAAAGATAATAAAACCTTTAAAAAGTTGGAAACAGATCTATAAAATTTTCAAATTACAGAAGGCATTCTCATGAATTAAGAAAACCATGCTATTATGTCACACAACTTTTTGTGTGTGAAAATTGGAATGGTGAATCATTCCTCACACTTCACACGATGCGTGAAGGTAATTACGTTGAAAAATACGATAGCTGCTGTGAGGGAGGTACGGTAATAATCAAGATAAATTGCGTCTCGCATTGTGCTCTTTGTATTGTTCATGTTTTTCATTTATGTTTGTTTGTCCTACGTACCCAAAACCAAAACTAATTTCAAAGTTTATTTAGTTGTCTTACATAAAGAGGATCCTACGTATTCTACAAAGACAGACGTAATAATAAACTACATATCCTTGCTCCTACACTGAATCCAACATAAACCCTAAAAATATATTCGTTAACCAAAGCAGTGGTAGTGCAAAAAACCATCAAGTGTCCACTGGACAAAGCGAAAATGTTTATTCAGCGTTGTTGACATTACCACTTCATTTCTAAATGAGCTTTTTCTAACCCAGTAAAGAAAGCTGAAATGGTTCTTGAAGATTTTCTTGAAGTAAGGTAATGCACATTTCAAGAGTAATAATAAGTAAGTAATACCGGAGCATAGAGCATGCTATATAACAGTATATTTTCTCTTAACTCTTAACAAAACGGAGAAAAACATATATTACATGAAATATATACATATATGAAAATTGAGTAGACAAGTCACATACAAATACTGTGTAGCTCTATATTATAAACTCCCTACTCTTTTTATTGATTAACAATAATGATAATGGACAGAGAGCAAATGACAATGACGGGAGATGTCAAGTAGGTGAGGGTAGAAAGTTTTTATTTCGCTTTCACCCTTCTTCCTCAATACTTGACGTGATACACGTGTCTGCACTACAGGATATGTATACATTGGAACGTGACGATGTTGACTTGTCTCCAGCATTATATTATTGGCATGCATGTTCACTCCTAGTAATTCGCTCAATATAAAAGGATTTTGTGTATTCTTAGTAAAGCTCATCCACAAGCGTGGTTCTGAATATTGAAAATTTTCAATTTAATTCAAGACTGTAGTGTACACGTTTATATAAGGAAAGTCAACGCCCATATGAACGCAGTTTTTAGGTATGGACCATTGTTTTATGATTTTTGTTGAATTCAAGTCAAAGGCTATCTGTGCAACACCAAAAAAGTTACAACCCAACGCACAATATGATTACTTCCTTCCTCTTAATTCAACAGTCCTTATCAATAGACAGTATAGGTTTGCTTGTACATATTATGCAATATGGACTTGAACATTCGACTTCCTACAACTGATTGTTCCAACAAATATATTCCCTCGTGAACTAATATTTTATCACTGGCTTTTCATTGCATTGCCTTGATGGCTCTCCAGGAAGAAACCTACCTTTCTTCAAACAGTTTCGGATGCTCACTGAGAAAATTGTAGTGTTTCTGTATTGTTTAGTTCAGGTTTGGATAGTCAGTCAGCCATCGAGCAACCACCCTCCCCTCTTTCTCTTCCCCTTTTCATTTACTCTAAAAAGGAGCATTAGTAGAGAGAACAGGGAAAGCAAGTAGAAGCAGGAACTCGCTATTCGTGTTTCGTCATACGGAACGTACAAAAAGGAAATAGAAATAAGGAGGATGGAACTGACGATGATATGGCCATTCAAACTGGTGATATTGTACTTTCACCATTACTATTATTATTTTACCACTGCCATTACGCCTGTCACATCAACAGACCATTGTCACTTATGCACTGCACTATTTGCAGTTCGCTGTTTTCCTTTCTTGGCCTCTTCCATTTTATGGATATGGAATAACTATACTTTTCAACCATTCTGCAAATGAATATGTTTTAGCAGCAGGAAGACGAACAGTAAAGAGGGAAGGAAATCATCGTTTAAGTAAAGCATAATCACAACAACGGAAATCTCAAAAGTCTAGCAAAGTATAATGATAACACGCTATATCCAAATATGTCCTCAAACAATACTGATGGCATTGTTATATTCTGTCTAGATATATTCCCTTCTGGTGACTCTTGAACGGATTTGTAGTGGAAGACCAAAGAGAATTGTATTCTCTGAATTTAGATGAGTATGTTATTTTATATATTATTATGCATATTATATTATTTTATATTGCATGAATTTGCACCAAAGGATATTGCTATTCATTAACAACAACAATGGCCAAATTCAGTAGAGTATTTAGTGTTATTACTCTGGGAAAGTATATGGATATGTTTAAAATGTCCTGTCAACTAAAAGATAGGCTGATGTAAGAATGGATTAAAAATATTATTGCAGCTTCTCACCAACATTTATCTATGAAGATCTGAACTTATCCAACACGGCGCATGAATATACTTCTAAAGAACTCGGTCTCTAAATGTGTTTACTTGTAAAATAGCCTAGAAAAGGACTTTAAAGAATACAGTAAGTGCATTGTTTTACTTACTCTAAAACCCCGGAGAATTCCATTGTGTTGTTGTGGCTCTAGAGGTGACCAACGCACGGACCCGGCAGAGGAGTTCATCATCTTGAAAACGAGGTTAGATGGTTGGGCAGATGGCTCTGAAAATACATAATTACGTTAAATAACATTAGTGTACGGTTGGATCCACTCCCCTTCGGTGTAAGCAACGAGGGAGTTCACGTTTATGCAACTAGAGAAAATATACACCAACTGTATAGGTTGTGACTTGTGAGTTAGGAACTGTACTTCTTTTCCGTGTTAGCCCTCATTAAGATATACTGAAGTCATAACAGAGGAAATGCTCCTTCCCTCCCGTAAATGAAGTAGAATTTCGGAGAAAATAGATATCAGGCAGAACTCCAGGTATCTTCCAACACCATATTACTTTAGGAAGTTACTAAACTCTAAGCCCAAATGCATTTAAGCATATATCCCACCAATCTTACATAACGTGCCTATTTCTCATCATGGATTGTATACATGTGAGACATACTTTTCTGCTTTCTTTCTCTGTGGTTATTATTTATAGATGAAAGTAGGTTCATATCCTCTCTCCCCCACTATATAACATGGAACAAGGATATAGGTAATGAACTATAGCTACAAAGCAAACCTCACTTCTTCCTTCCGTGTCTACTCCGACCTCGTTCTATTATATGTCCCACTACTAAAAACCTTTTTACTTCGCTGTCATTATTATACCCACTGAAAGCAGTAATCACCTTTCTCCCTTCTGGTTTTGATGACAATAAGTAGCAAGCTAAGCGAAATTGTTCAGTTGGTCTAATGGTGCAGTGATGGAAAGGAAAGTATTTATACAAGTGGAAAATTTTAATATTTCTCTGCGTTGCGTAACTCGTATATCATCAAAAGTCACAAATCAACGAATCATTATACGATCAACGCATGGTGAATCCTTTTAAAAGTCTTGTGTAAATATGTATGAACTTACTGTCTTCCAGCGTAGCAATCATCCTCGAGTTGGATGCTTGGCCCTCCACACTTTTGTAGAATGGTGAAACGAACATTTCATACATGGTGTACTTCTTCAGATTAGGAATGATATGTGCATAAGCATCAAAATGGTTCTTCTGTGCTACCACCGTTAAGACATTGAATCCCTTAAGAGGCTGATCAGGGGAAATCTCCCGGTAACGAATGTAGTATCCGTCAATATATTTCATTGAAGATTTGGCAACCTACAATATAGAATTAATTAACCATTTGTATTTTTTCAAAGAATGATTAGACTCAAGCATGCATGCTATAAAATTGAACCGAATTAGAAATTAGTTTTTTCTAGTGCTGTTGCGCACGAGAATAGGCATTATTTAAAGAATACTAAACGCTTCGATTGTACGTATTCCCCTATTTATTTTTCTATACGCATAGCTCATAATTAAAATGTCAAGGGTAAAAATGAACAATGAAGATACGTAACACGTGAACTTCATCGATGAAAATTACACTTAAACTTCTCTTACACAAGCTCTCGTTAGTTGATTCCAGCTCAACTTGCATAATATCTAATATATTTATAGCTATAAAGTATACTGTGTGATCTTGTTCGTGAACAGCTAACGAGGAGCGGAGGACGATGCAATTTATCAAAATAAACCACACAGTCAAAGAGTTGAAGTTGATGAAGTGGAATATTATGCTAAGAATAATTTGTGATTTATGCATTTTTAACTGGACCGTGACTAGGTGCACTTCAGAAACAATGCATGAATAGACAAGTAATAATTTTAGACCAATTCTATAAAAGTGCATCAAGATTTTTCTACATACGAATCTATTTTTGTACTGCGCAGATCAGTTTTAATCTAAAGGCACTGAGTCGACAATTGCATCATGGTTTTTAAAAAATATTTAGTTTTAATGTAAGTATCCTAGATAGTATGTTATCCATAGCACAAAGCTAAAAATAAAAATTCATTCATTTTTAGGAATGAGAAATTAGGCAAATTATTTCCTTTCATTTAGAACATTCTCCTATTATTAAATTGATACAGCAAATATTAAAAGTGTAAACGCAACTCTCATTCCCATTCGACAATACAACTTTCTGTCCTCTTTAAAATGATTTGGCTTGTACAAATACAGCTTGTGTAATACGCTTCCCTTGAGTTCAAGTTTCCCTCAGAGAGTGCATTCGAAAAACTTTTTATTCTTGGTAAGTCAGTCGAACTAACAAATCCCCTGCCACTATTACAGCATCTCTTTTGGTTTCATATTTCTCAATTAATACTTTCTCAAACAGCTACAACCGAAAACCAAACCTCTTGTACAATATACAACTTTGACTATTAAGCGAAAACTTTTTAGATGTATCATTATGAACATTAGTTGTTGTTTATATATATATATATATATACATATATGTAACTACAGAGAAGAAAAAAGATAAAGTAAGAAGAGGGGATTGACCTTCCAGGAAATTCTAATAGAAGTTGATGAACCAGGCTCCGCACTAATTAACTCGATATCACTGCCAGATAATTGATTTCTAGCTTCCTCCTCATCCACTTCAACGTCAGAGCTACTTCGTCGCGTGCCAGGTCTTGTCTTGATGGGGTCTGAGATAGTAGATGGCGCAGAGTATCCTTCCGGATTCTCAGCACGGACAACAAACAAATATGTCGTATCCGGTTTCAGTCCGTCCACAGTGTGAACGATGACCTCTCCAGGTCGTGTTCCTGAATATATTCGTTGACCCAGCGTGAGCCATCCACTCTGTAAATCTGGACTATATGATTCTATGGTAAAGCCAAGAAGAGGTTGGCTCCGCGACGACATGACCGCTTTATTAGGGTTCCAAGTCCAGGACAATGTGATTGATTGATGTTGTGTCTCATTGACCACTACAGGCTGAGACGGTGGAGGAGGCAGCAAGGATGGGTTTGTTCGATGGAACGCAATGTTCGGATTTACTGGAGACTCTACAGCCAGAGACGCTGTAGCTGATGTTTCACCAGATACGGAAGAGGCCACACACGTATATTGTCCAGTATCCGTTGCTCTCAGATCTGTCCAGGAGATAAATATATTTTTTATTTTAACAATGACTAACATCATATCACGCACTCATGTAACCCTTTATACCAGTTTCAGCTACAGTTCGCCATTATCATTATTAACTACAAACATCATCATCGCCGCTATATCTTCATTATTTGTTGGAGCAAGATTTCCTACATCTTACATTTTTTATAGAGCTGTTATTCTATTTTCCAACAAAGATTTATAACTCCATAAGTGTTTCTACAGTATACGCACCAAAAATGTGTACCTAGTCATCCATACATTTACATGTGACAACTTCACTGCTGGTTTTTCTGTCATCATCATTATTATTGCCACAAGTTGTATCTGCAGTGGCATCTCCTTACAACCCAACGATATAGTTCTCCATAGTCTTATTTCAGGCTCAACAACGCATATTACTTTATATCTTTAAGTTTCTCTCTGAGAAAGAGATTTCTCGCAGATTGCAGAGAAAGACATTTATAAACCAAAAACAGATACAGACAATAGGGAAGCAGGGCTATTATGGCGCGACGCATTGACCACTTTCATTTTTCTCTTGCTGAAGTTGCGTTTGTTGTAGAGAGACCAAGTAAGTCCATAAGAGTAACATATAGTTATCTGGCCTTCTTTTTACGATTTTCTATTGTGCTACACATTTATTTATACACTTAGGTAGATGAATAACATACAGCTGTTGCATGGTATTGGTAAGTTTCTCCATGAAATCTATTATTTCTAGCAACATCCCACAGTATTGTGTTGTAGCTGAGCTAGCTTAGAGAACATACATTTTTCCACGAACATCATTCACTGGACTAATAATAAATAAGAAAGTAGGGATATTTTCTTTCAGCAAAGCCAAAATAAACAAGCAAAAGCGGTTTTCCTTCCATAAAAATGTCTGTAGAAAAAGAAATGTACATAAAGATATCCGTACGTTATGATGATATTGGTACACATATACATACATAAATATACATTCATATAAATGAACTGCTCAGTGATAAAAAAAGTACAAGAACAAGCATACAAAGCAGGAACTGGAGAAAATATATAGGAAATCACTCTTTTCTAAGAGTTACGAGAGAGTGAAACTAGTTTTACACTTTTATGTTGTCTTGTTTCGTGTACTGGCGTATGTGCACATATACATAATATGATGAAAGCACAGAGAGGAAAGAAACTCCCTGGTCAATTTCTTTACCACCATCACCGCACGCGTTTCTACTTTTTACGCTGGATCTGCGTCGTGTCTATGTCCTGTTCTGAGAACTCTGGACTCCACCAACTTCCCTTTTCTGTCTGTACTCGGCTTTTCAGCTTTCCGACCTCATCCAATTTATTAAACTAAAGTGGTCAGCTCTGACTACTACGGATAAAAAAGAGTGAAAGGCTTAGCTCACACAAGAACATGCTTGTAAAAAATAACACACACAAAGGGAGTCAGTCCTGTCGACTTCACAACGCAGAACAATAGTATAGAAAAGCAGGATGGAGTTTTCTTAAAGAAGACATCATAAATAGCTTGATAGAGCTACAAAAAATACTCGCAAGTCATCCAGAAATGTCCGGCTCTTTCCTTCTATGAATGTAGAGGAAAGGCTATAAATCACAAAATGAGTTCTGCTCAATCATACCCGAAAAGATCATAAATAACTCAACACAATGCTATCCATTCAACTTGAATGTATACACACAACAAACACGAAACCATCCCACAACTCTGCGACCAACATATACATAATACTTTTTCATGATCAACTCATGAATGCATAAATAAGAACACATATTATTCATTTTTATAACATTACATAATTTATACCAACTTAAAATATAATACGGTCCAGTTAGGTACCCCGTAAATATGGCGTGCCAAGCCAAGACCATGAGCTTATATTTATTATGGGAAATATGTTTCTGGAATTTTACTCCTGACTTAGAACATACATCAACTGCAACATGCAATTATTCAACAAGGAAAGTAAAGTAAAAACTATGGCTTTCCTTCTCATTCTTTCAGCCAATTTGGCCACTACAAAAATAAAACAACAACGGCTTGTAAAGAGATTACAAACGCTGACTCGGGGTCTCCACTATGTTTACTTTTTTAAGTTGATACGTCATATACATTTGCCCTCAAGTAGTCTTATATTATGTATGTATCATAAGATAAGGTTATATGGACATCAAGTCTTATCGCACTCGAACGGAGCAAAATTGTACATGTTATGTAGCATGACAGAGTCTTGTTAGTTTGTGGTATCTTTTTATGAGTCACTTAATAAGCTACCAACTAACGATGAAAATTCTACTGTATTTTTTGTATTAGTAGTGCAGTGGTGGTGGCATACTGGCATTTGGTGTGATAATTTTTTTCTATTTATCTAAAAACTGCCACCAATTGTAACCCATGTATTATTATTAGGAACGTGTCATATCCAACCCTGCCACATTGTGCTCCCCTATAAAACCAGGCCTGCAGAAACAGCATTTCTTCAAGTTGGACTTGCCATAAAAATAAAATTGGTGACAAAAATTCATCATAAAAACAGCGACATACATAGCGTACACACTCGGCAAAATGATTACTTTAGCTAAACGTGAGTACCCACACAATAATGTTAAGTTTACTACTTTATTTGTGCCAGTTTTTCGTTTTTGCTCGAAGAAAATAATAACTCCTACGGCTGCTAGTTCTTCACGCAATGTGAGCATTTATTATGATTACCCGGCCAAGTTTGCGACTTCATATTGAAGGGCTTTTCATCATGCTTTTAATGACGTTGTTTCCAGTATATTATGTGCTGGTGGCGGAGACGATGATGATGTGGTATATAGTATGATGGTTTGCTTTGGTCAAATTAGAAAGTAAGTAGTAGAAACCTGCTAGATCATGAAGAGGGTTTCCTACAGGTTACATACTTATCGTTCAAAGTACATTGTATATTATAAATCCTTATGCGAACATATACTGCATGCATACTTATTTTTATAAATAATATATTACTTACAGTGGAAGCACATGTCGAAATATACTTGATATGGAGCGTATGTACATGACATAAACTTTAATTAATCAACAACTTCAAGAGCAACGCAGTGGTGGAACTTGAAGGGAAGAAATAAGCGTTGCCAGTGCATAGATTAAGTAATATTAGTGCATCCAGACTGTAACTGATATGTCTTCACTCACGACGACGCACGGTCGCGATCTTGTCGTTGTATAGCTATAAAGCGTCGTTATCTGCGTTGACAAGACCAGTTGATAAAAGCAAGACCCTCCACTGCTAACTCTAAAGCAACCTGACAAATGTGTACTATACTTATATTGTAAAAATATTTATCGTGATATGCGCCTGTCGTCTACTAAACACACATAACAGTTGCCTCGAAAAAGCGAGACAGAGATGACAAGACTAGACGAAGTCATAAAACTGCATTTCCTCAATTTCATTTAATCAAAAGTTAAATGGAAGACGTATGTACGCTATACGCACACATAGTGTGCGCAATGTTTAAATAAATAGATGTATTTACATGGTGCATATTATTCCAAGCGAAATCAGACGGAAACGCTTCGTTTACCACTGAAAAAGCCAGTCCTTGGGCAACAGAATGTTGATAAAGCAAAGAGAGCAGAGACCCAGTGAAGACAGGCAAAGGCCAATATATTTTGGGGGAGTTTTTGTGACATCTTTTTAATCAGATCTCTGTGACGTTCTCGTTCTCTCTACTCTCTACTTTCTCGTCATTCTCATTTAAACACAAGTTGCAAGAAAATTTTCTTGATGTGTGCAAGTACGCAAACAAGTACCAGATACGCACAACAAAACTATACGCATGCATAAATACGCACACATACATAATACAGACGACAGACGCAGTTTCTCTTGACAAAAGCCAGTTTACACACAAATACCACGACATCCTTCAATGGCAGTGACGAATGTCTTAAGAGAAGTGAATCCTAGCAAATCATATTTGAAATGTCAAAAGACTTGACGAGATAAACAGAAACATGTCAACATTGTGAGTCCTGACTGATATTATTATCCAAGGAAAAAAATCTAACTTTAGAATGCTTACACATGTACAGCGCTCATTGCTAGTAGTTTGGTATTCATGCAAGCAAAATTAAACAAGGAAAAAAGTTTTAGGAAAGATAGAAAAACAAACAAACTGTATCACATTTTGCTAATGTGAATTCCAAAATGACATGCCTCGGTTGGGACAGCAAATCGATTGCTCTTTCTATACCTCTCTGTTTCTTGTGTGCAAAATACAAAGCAGGCGTTCTTTTTTACATGAGCATATTATTAGGTATTTTTTATTCTTTTACTCTTCCATCTTCTTGACTTGGTTTCATTGAATTCCCATTTTTTTCAATATTACATCTGTGGATTTCAAACAAAAGCTTTTAAGATTTCGACTGGTTGGAATTTTTTTGTGATATATGAGGAAACAGTATTGGAAATAAATACGCAGCAAATATGCGTGTACTCATTTTTTCTTCTCTTGCCATTCTGGTGCAGTTTTTTATTTCCTTTCATCCACAGTTGGCTTTTGGCTGAATTAAAATAGCAACATTCAGCCTTCCACACAGTCAACTCACAAGAGTCGTTGACTAGAACCAGAGGCAATTTGAAGTTCATTCAGTATTAGTCTCTGGTTTTCACTTCATTGAGTGAATAGCTTTGCAAATGCATATGACATTACTTTCATTACACTGCACAAAAGAAAACGGTCTGAGAAATGGAGAAAAGGCCATGCCTACTCACTAATAACGGATAGTAGAGGAAGTATGAGGAAAAAGTGAGTATGTACACGGTCTGCAGTCTGCCGTCGTTTTTTGTTTGGAACAATGCTATTAAATGGGAGCCAAATTGGCAACTTGAAGAATATCAAGAATTTTGAGCACGATTCAGATGGGATTTTTGCTGGATAATACAAAAACTACTTTCAGATTCAGCGGATTCAGTTTATTCGTGCAAACTCAGGCAAAAAAAGATCTACCCTGGAAGATTTTAAGTCGTACAACGGAATATAAAAATGTACAATATTTTTAACGTGAAGCCGTAAGCGAAAAAATGACTGTTGTTGCAGATCGTATGAGGAGGTAGGCTGGGCTGTAGCAAGTATTATGTATGTACCTATGCACATAAACTAAATTCCGTTTCCTTTCTGTTACACAAACATTTTACTACTTATTATACAGTCATAACATTCCATTTTGTGCTCAGGAAACACACAATAGTTTCACTTTTGCTTGAATCAGAAACAAGGATATTAAAAAAAAGCCATAGGACTATGGAAAATTGGCAATTCTATGAGATGCAAAGGGAGAAAAAATGAGTTTGTTTGTAAACGAAATAGCTACAGAGGAGGACACACGTGCTATAATAAAAGCGAAAATAAAGAAGCAACAGAAACACGCAAAATGTCAGTTCCAAGCAGTTCCATATTATTAAAGAAGTCTGTTTATTCCGATGAAACTACCCCTCCAAAAAATCCCATTTCACGGAAACAAGAATAATGTTTTTAGAACTGTGAATTGAAAAGCTAATAATAGTAATAATAAAAAAAGCAGGGAAAAATCTGTGCATATAGTTGCGTACAGACTGGGTCAAAAAATAAAAGAGAAAATAGGTGGTACGAAATATATTAGCAATATTGATGTAGCGTAAAGTCCGAAACACCGTAAATATCGACGTATATTCACAAATTCAAGCTGACTGCAAGTCGAATTTTATTCACAAAAGCTAAATTTCATTAGTAATGTAGCCGCTGGGAGAAGGTAGAAGATAAGTTGAATTCCAACAATTTCAATAAAATTATATAGTATAATATAATATGTAGAAACTACGCTGTTCATGATGATGACAGAAAAAACATGTGAATTTTAGGCCGTTTGGTGAAATCAGTTAAGATATAATTGAGGAAATAGGAAATCGTAACGAATGGAAGTTCGTTTCGCTACAGTCATTGATACATTCTGTTACACATTATAAAATGAATGGCGAATACTAGCAAAAAGTATACCTTTTCCTGTGTCCCTTATTTCCTGTAGCAAAGGGCAAGTTTTGAAAATAAATTCTGCTAGGAAGAAAAAGGAGTAAACTTACCACTGATTTGTAGTGTTCCATTGGCGGAAATGTTAATCCTGGAAGTTTTGCTACGATCAGCAGAGTTTACGTCGCCTCCACTGACATTGATCTTATCGCCACCAGCATTGCCACTAGTATCGGGATGAACCCCGCCGGATGGGGTCAACTCAATACCATCCTTAAACCATTTGATTGTCGGTTTTGGAGTGCCAGTGACCTCGCAAGGTATTGTAGCAAGGCTGGTGAGAGGAAGTGTTTGATTTACGGGTCCAAACTGGATAATTGGCGGAGGGACTTGGTCTTGTGAGGTGACTTCTAAACGGGCTATTGTATCTCTTGCTCCGGCACCGCTCACCGCCACGCATACATAAATACCTGGATAAGTACAATACATATTTCTTATATATATATACCTATTTACATATTATATGTCGTTTGGGTACAAAGTTGTTATACCCAAGTCATCCTTTTTCACTCCTTGAATACGAAGTATTCCCTCTGGAGTCACATGTAAACGGCCATGAGTTGAAGACGGAAGGAAGATTTCTTGGCTCCCTTCTTTTCTCCAATAGACAGTCGGCACTGGATTCCCATTGGCACTACACTCGAATTTTGCCAGTCCATTCAAACCTATTCGCACGTCTCTGGGTCGGACGATAAATTTTGGCCGGGCTGTAATGAAAAAAGGGAGAGGAAAATGTATAAAAATACAAAGTACAAAACTACTCAGAGAAAACACATTCTCTTTTTTATTTCCATGTTGTCAACTAGCACGAACGCATATAAACTAGACAAATTTCTTGCGAGGCAGTTCTCCAGCAATAAACCGGATGTTACACCAAACCTGTGTATGTACATAGAACATGCTGTGAACGGACGAAATTGCATATAAAAACCATCGTACATCAAACTTGTGATTGTGAGTGCGAACGCCAGCAACTATTAACACTTCTTTCTGTTAGTGTTCAAAATGCATTCCATCTGGTATAAACTTCAAAAATGTATTTAGCACCGATGTCGTTTAAATGTATTGCGTTTGTTGGATGTAAATCATTCCAAAATACATACCTAGGTAATAAGCTTTTCGCCTCAATTTTTTTCAAAAATATGGGGGAAGGGTCAGAGGCCAAGCTTTTACCGTTGTTGGTTTATTCTGTTAATATGTTATCAACATTTATAAGTTTGGCGAAGTCACTTTCTCAACAGTCCTGACTCTGCATTTATCCAGGAGTTAATACAGGAACCCTTCCACCGTTAATTGCCTCCTCTAATGGCCATGGACCGTCACACCCAATAATTATAGGATGAAAGGTATGGTGTGAAGGACGCCATTTTAACACAGTTGAAACGTTGTAAATGCTATTAAATATGAATATTTTAGCATTTCCATTAAGTATTAAACATGGCGTTTTTTTATTTGCGTGCAGCCTACCTCGTGGATTTTATTGTGGATTTTATTTTACAACAAAAAATCTTTTCAAGGTGCACCACATAGAGAGATAAACAACTTTAATGTTAAAGGTAATTTTTTGTGGCGTTTTCTGATACCTCTCTACAGTGCACCTCGCCTCATCGTAAAAATGTAAATTCATGTGGAAATCCTTTCTCGTTTCTCTAAAGCTATTAAAGACCCCATACCTATGTGAAGCCACGGTGGAGGAGGCAGCGTCATTGTAAAGTATTTGCGTTAGCACCGGATATTTTATGTTTTCCTGAATTTATTCGATAAGTTTTGTTCACGATAATGCTTATCTGTCGGAGATGTTCACATTCACACCAGAACATATTAGATACTTCTTATTCAGCAGCAAATAGCAGAAAAAAGCTACTTTTTTATAATCAGACATTGCTCTTTGCACATTTTCAGTAATGACAATTTTAAAAATAATGGTAAAATATTTGCCCGTGGTGCATTATTCCTGTCTTCACGTATAATGACCATGTACTAATGGTAAAGTGATGTTGTAAAAATGGATAAAAATCTTAGCTTCCACTATAATATGCATATATATATATTAGTACCTTATAACCTCTTATGTGTACAACCGACTAACAATTTCATAAAACACTTTTTGCACATTTGCACCTTGTCTCATATTTCACATTTTTGGAGAAATAGGGTGTCAAAAAGTGCGTGCATAGAAGTGTGGAATGTTGGTGCGGTACGCTTGCTTGTACTTTACATACTTCACTTGCGTATTTTACATATCATTTTTCTACCATGAAAATGCCCACGTGTTGTTATCATACCTCCATGCGATGAATTGGATTTTAAACATGGAAAATGTGTAACGCAATTTTGACGGTAATATGTTTCGCTAATTTTACAAAGTTTTTGAGCCTTGAAAAACTTTATGATATGTTTCTCCACACGAATTCCTTTTTGGTATCAAAGGTGCTGGTAGAAAATTTGTTAACTAACCACTCACTGGAGAATACAAGAATGCGGAAACATACAAGCACGTTTTTCCTGAATTTTATGATTGTTCATAATATTTTCGTGGTTTTAGATGCATACCTATCAAAGACATCACAAGTGTAAAATGTTTATCTTACAAAATTGCATAAGACAGAATAATTATCTGTATACTTAACAAACAAAGTACTTCCTTAAGCGTTCATGCGTGGGAGTCTAAAGTTAAAAACCTTAAACTTGAGATGACTCTTAACTTGTCACGACATTTATGAGCTTCTTACTTTTGTCAACGTTTTATAAATAGAAATAGAATAACAGAGAAACGTGCTTCAAGCACACATAATGTTCTGTCTCATTGTCAGTCAATATGTTGTTGCTTCCTTTGAAAAGGGAAAAGCCAGACAGGAAAGCAACATATGGCTGGATTTTCGCTATTTACTGTAGAAAAACGTGAAAAGTTAACTAATGAATTCAACATACATGCACAAAGCGACTAGACAAGGTCCAACAAAAGGATTTTCTTTGTACTTTTTAATTTCCATTTAACCGTTCATTAAAGTCGCTTTTAGAAAATTCATGCAAAACCACCCGAGCGAAAACACACCCACCACGACGAACATCGCTACTTGAAGAAGAAAAAAACTTTGAATTTAATTTTATTCTGTGCTCACGCTCAAAGAAGTGAATTAGGTAGTTTTACCTTTCACAGACAAGGTACGTACTGTTTTCAAAGATCTCGCATGGCGAACATATTTTCCGCTCGTGAAACTCAAGAGGATGTAACCAAGAAATGAAGCCACGTGATGAAGGACGACTAGCCGAAAGTGCATACTTTTAAGGAAGTTACACAACAGATGCATTTACTACCATTTTTAAAAGTCTTTTAGACCGTCTGCAACGGAAGGCAATATAGGCGGGTTTTCTATAAAGTCAGACGAACATTATTCGTCCTTTTATCACTTCATTATGTCTTTCGTCTTTGTCCTTTGTATTGCCTTTGTCGAAAGTTGCAATCAAACACCTACTTACACAAATTTACTGGTATGTATGTGGTATTGCGGGTTTCTTACCGTAAGTATTTAACCATATATTCTTGTGGACACAATTCCAGAAATCATTTTCAAATAACTTTCTGTATGAAAATGTACAACAGTATACTGTTAGCCTAATTTAACGTAATCTAAAACACCATCAGTTCCACATTCCCATTCATTAGCTCTGGCGTAACATTTGGCTAGATCGTGCCTTTAGTTCATATGTACTTTGTTTTGATTTTTGATAATTTAGATCCCTTGTGCCGCATGGGAAATTCACATAGCCTTCCAATTTTATTAACGTTAACGACAACGATTGAGCACAAAAAGAAACTTACAATAAACGGAAAGATGAGCTCCCGCACGGACTGAGCCAAGCTCATTATTGGCTTGGCAAAAGTAGAGTCCCTCATCCTCAAGTCTGGCATCTCGTATCCTTAGTCCTCCATCGATCGACTCGGCACGACCACCGGCAGGCATATTAGTGTCTTGCCTATACCAATTCACTTCCGGCTGGGGCATTCCTCTAACTTCGCATTGAAATGTGGCAGTGTCTCCAACTAGAACAACGATGTCTTCGGGTTCTTGCGTAAAAGATGGTTTTTCTGAAATAAGTTAAAAGAACAAATACAAAATGTGTACAAATATCACAGACGGAAAACCAATAGGAGACAGCATACCTAAAGTATTTATGCATGGTGGATATATAAAAATTACATTAAATCAGTCTACGTAAAGTTTCACTTTAGCCTTCCCAACTTTACATCATGTGAGGGTACTGCGAATACATGTGCAAACAGATTTAATACTGTTTCCCACAAAACACTCATATTATTGTCGTCAACGAATATAGTCGCTTTACCATAGAATGATGCACTTTACTGTGGCCAGTAAAAGAACAAATACTGCAAAATCACTGATATCATACCATTTGGTTTGTGCCTGAGAAAGCATTACATTTTCAGAAACTTCAAAATTAACACAATAAATGGAAACATATAATAAAAGACGACGCAATAAAAGTAAAGCAAAGTTTGTTTATGATAAAGGAAACTTTCAAAAATGTATGATTGTCCCAAACTCGTACAATTCCTTTTGGAAAAGACTATTATGTGAGCAAATTCTAGACTCAGATATAGTAAATAGAAAGTGAAAATGGTGAATATCTCCCTTTCACGATCTAAACTTTTTATTATGTTTATGATGATCCGAAGTATCTTTGGACATGCATAGTAGTATATAAAATGTCCGCTTCTCATGTCATTTGTGCCTATAAAAAGTTGGTGCATAAACGATATCGTCAAGTTTAACTTTATAAACCATATCATCAAATGTATACATATATCTACCATTAAATCGGCGAAAAAGAGTCAAAGTCAATGCGAAAATGGTACGAGAGAACATATTACTCACTCGAAGTGAACATGACTATTGTCGCGTAACAAGCTTTATATCGCTTATAATAATATTCTGTTGAACTTCATTTTGCAAAGTATAATAAAAAAGCTCAAAAAGTCGGTCTAGCATGTAAAACACGTATTGTCATGTACAATTTCAGTTGTAGTGACGCTACATAAACTCTACTGCAAACATATATACCTACATAAACCATGTACAAGAGTACATTTTTATATTCTATATTAAATGTTTCATCATGACGATGAAATGCCCCGGCTGAGTTTCTTCCGCTTGACGGCTACCATTTAATGGGCTGCTGGAAACTCAAGGACTGGAAATTGAAATGCCATTCACTCATTGAACTCAAAAATACAACAACGACAAACTGCAAGCCACTAACCGGCACTCTACAGCATTGACTTGACAATGACTGCAGTAGAGACTTACTGTCATCACTGGGACATTACTACTACGTACTTGTAGAAATCAAAATGCATTTTACGTACATGCAACTCAGACAAGTTATATAATATATGAATACGATGAACCTTTTCTAATTTGGGACGCAATATCTGAATCTATGCATATCAAAGCAAGTTCTAAAGCTTCAAGCAAAAATGTCAATTTTATAAGTGCTCTTCGTGTCCACCGGGTAGTAAATCATAATTATGATTGCTCACTGAAACTCCACCGTACAGTGTAGTTATAATGATAAACTGACTGGCTCCTCATAATCACGTTGTCGTCCTATCCTCATCAACATCATACATCCCATTTCCATAATAGTGCATCCATAGTTGCCACATGATATTCTACGTTTTATAAAGTTCTATAGTTTTGGCTCAGCAAAAGCATAGCGTATTCCAAGGATGATCTTGATGCTCCGCAATTGTGCACCGTACCTTATAACCTACGTACTTGCTGAATGTGTGGAGTAGCTGTTGTCCTCAATGAAAGTAAAATGCACTCTCACTTTTTTTCTCTTTTGACTGAAACACTACTTGCAGTGTGATGCACATTAGTCATTATTACGTTACATATCCCTCTTTGGCGTTGACATCCTGTCATCACTCCCTATTATACTTATGGCTGTAAGCTTGAGAGAGAGGAGCAGTTTCGATTTTTAGAAAAAGAATGGAACCCTTCATTTTTCACATTTTAAAGTTGTATATGCTAACTTTTGTTTGATGAATAGATCCTTTTGTATTTATTAGCTGGAATACATACACAATATGTTTAAATTATGTAGTACAAGCAAGCAAGCACATGCAATGGATCTACAATAGTGGAAGATGCTCGCTACTTGAGAATGAAATAACATTTTCCAATTATTCACTGATGTAATGAATTTTATGAGTGACTACCTACGTAAAAATGCATGCTTAGATTCATATGTACGATATCTTTTGATATGAGAAACATGAGCATGACTCAACCTTTTCAAGATATTATTATTGTTCTTTGTTAGCTGCTTTCAGTATTTTAGCTACTAGTGGTATAAAAATGAATACCACCATTTGAGCCGTATTATATCAAACAGTCCAGCAGTGTGCTCATTAAAGAATCCTTTTCATCTTTTTTATTATAAAACAAGGACTCCTTTGTTTCTTCCTCTTCACTTGCAATTTCACGTAATGAGTCTTAATTAATGAGAACTAGGATTTATTTCTGTCTCAATTAATCCTGAAAATTAGTAATGGCTTCTGTTACTTGCTGTGACAAATTAATACAAGTAGACGGAAGTAGGATAGCGTAAGAAAAAACCCTTGATTATATTTTTTCTCCATTTTATCTTAATTAGGATAAGTAGAGTTTACTTATCTTGGAAATGATGTCGCTGTATATTTTTAGTACATAATAACATGTGGTTTATGCGAGAATACTTACGATGAACTGTGAGGACCACATCAGGAGAGATTCTTTGGCCAGCAATGTTTATAGCAACACAAGTATATCTTCCAGCATCCGATGACCGGACGTCCTTGATAACGAGGTTGCCTCCATCAACTGTTGATAAACGTCCACTGAAAAACACAACAAGAGTACACAGTAAGAAAATAATCTTTCATCCACAAAAGAACAGATTTCTAGCTACAGCCAAACTAAAAGCGCCATTAAGACCATTGTTCCCAATTTGTCTATATTGCAACATTATTCCTGTGGAAAAACGCGAAAAGTTTCAATTTCATTCTGAAAAATTGTCCTATTGAGGGAAAACGAGAAGAATACTTTTTATGATGAACGTGCAGCGACTTCTTGATGACCCCATCAAGTTAACTCATTAAAATCCTTTACCTCCTTTCCTTTTACTATTGTAAGTACCCTTTACCTTTATTCTCTTTCTCTCCCATTCTAAATGACCATTTGAGGTAAAAAAGGTAAGAGGACTGGAAATAACTGGTGGTATGGTTGTGGGTTGAAGTTAGTGAGTCATTTTTTAACCTACTGCTAGATATATAGATACACGCACGGAGTAAAGCACAAAAATCTATTTGCCAGTAATAATGCCCAGGAAAATAGAGTAGTCGGACAAGTAGTAGTGGTGGTTAGTTTAACAACATGTTCATCTCTGCCTCACTTGGATTTTTACTGTAACCTTTCGCATGACTAAACTTTTACGAGTCATTTTTATTGTGCTCGACTGGCTTTTCTCGTTATGTATCAAACATAGGTAGCTGCGTATATTGTATATGGAGCATTCCTTCACCATAAGTTTGTAGGCAACGAACGTAAGTTTCTTGTAATAAAGTAGCATTATGCAGCAATATACAGTAACCTGTTCAGCTTGTTACTCTACAACTACTGTTCTATAAGGACCAACCAACAACCACAGAGACAGAAAGAGGAAGATGAGGAAGAGTTCTTTTGTACTTATTGGAAAGGGAATTCTTGTGAAACTGCTCTTGAAGTAATTGACAGAAGTTGGTTTAATGGCTAGCAGAGGAATTACTTGAGGGAAAGACTTTTCTCAGTGGATTTATTTCAGTAAAAATCTATAGGCATAGTACAACTTCTTCGTCTTCATTCCTCATGTATCTACGTGAATAAAAAAGTTCTCCATAAAGAAAATGAGGGTGAGAGAGAGAGAGTTGGACGATGAAGAAAGAGTCAGTAAGTAAGTAATGCTGCTACTACAACCACTACTACCACCCACTTCTCTTACGAAGCCGAACTAACAAGGAGTCATACAAAATGATTATTATCATTATAATGATGCATTACTTTTTCTATATGAAGTACGTACTACAAACTATAAGATTTTTTATATACCTCGCCAGTCGAGTATCCAAAGTTTGACCATTTTTCTGCCATAAAACTTGTGGATCGGGGGTTCCTCTGGGTGGTTGGCACTTGAACATGGCGGATTCGCCAACCAGCACCTTTGTACTAAGTGGCAGCACCCGGAAATCATCTTTGATCACTGCAATGCATCAAATAAAAAATATATTATTATAGATTACGTGAGATTTAATTCAATACACTAGAAAAAAAGTTGCAAGAATGTTCATTCTCAGTTATAAGGAAATGCCAGGGGGTTTCTCTCCTAAAATTTGTTGGATTTACTGCTCACACATGGGTATTATTTCAATAGTGAAGTCACGAGTTTTTGCGCTATTTGTTGGTAATAATGATTCCATAAACTTTTATATTACCAATATGAAATTATAGAAACTTTGGATAAATTTCATCTGCCAACGTTAGGTCACTTATCGTCATTTTTATCTTTGTCAGAGTTGATTATGAGCACAACATGTCAAAACTTGTAATGAATGGAATGTGTAACGACGTGCATTTAGTTGTTTGACTGGAATTTTTGAATGCATACCTGGAGTTGGTGTAAGTGACAGTGAGTTTGATGAATAAGCTGTATTTCAAACCATTCAATCATAAAAAAGCACAAAAAAGATTATTATGTATTTGTTGTTGTACATGACTAATGCTTCCATTTAATCCGTGTGTGAATAGCATAGTACATGCTTATTAGCATTTCATACAGGTGAAATCGACGGGTTGAAACGGCAAAAACATTTCTAGCTCCCTTCTCCCACTGAGTTAATGCGTACGATATACTTGCTGATAATTTCTGTTGTGTTGTGTCTGTTTCTTCTTCACTATCATTCCTGTCATATCAGTGAAATATCTAAACTCACAACTGTTGGCGCAATTATGACAGATCTATGATCCACTGCCGTACGAGTGCAAGTTTCCTTGCAATGATGATTAATTTTTTAAATAAAAAATGTGTGAGCGAGGTAGGGTGAGTATATAATTGTTAGCATTCATATAACAATATTGTGTGTATGTAACTGGAGAATTCAACTATAATCATTGACTATGATGTTAGTGGTTTACATTTTGGTATTACGCATAAATAACGTGCTACAAAATCATCATCGTGTCAAAAATTGTAATCCTGCTTCTACCACCACACACTTTTTCCAATTATCTTGGTGATATATCTTTGGCCTGACGCCAACAGGGACAGAGTGGAACTACAGCAGTGCAGTATTTTCAATTTTCAACAAACTGAAGGGTTCAGTTTAAAAGCTAAAAAGGAGGCTTAACCCGGAGCCATGCATAATAAGAAGGAGCACTCCCGTCTGAATATAAGCATGGTTATATTCATGACATGAAAGTCTCAGTAACCGACTACGCATTGAAGTCGATATTTTGTCAACCTTACTAACCTAATGTTTATCTAGTTGATGCTATTTACATAGAAATGTTCTACGCGATCTTTACCCTATGATGATCATACAGAATAATGTCAATGCATTAGTGATACTCTAGTAAAAATTAACAAATAGTAAATATGTTAACCTTTTTGAAAAGGGCTTAATCGTAATTATGTACTCCAAATCCATTTACAATCTACAAAATTCAAGTAATCCTTTCCAAAACACTTACCTAGAGTATATTTAAACATGTCTATCTGACATATGCACATGTGTAATTATTATACCCCGACTAGACTCATTTGCTTTTTAACAGAAATTCATTCTCGAAGCATTTAATCGACTACCTCTCAGGGATGAAAAAGTGTGAGTGAAGGGAGCCCCACACCTGATCTCATATTGCCAGCAGAAAATTATAGCAATTAAGTTGAATAGCACGAAAAGGAGCTGTGCAAGTAGACACACACAGACAAACAGTAGGGCAAACTGTAATTCGCTGCTGCTGTTCGCTATTACGTGCTCCTCTTTAATTCAATATTTTTGTACGTGTGGTGGTTCGATACGAAGGACTGAGTAATAATGGTTAACTGGAGAATAAATAGAGGTGATATAAAATTGAATATGCATATATATACACACTAAACACATAGGCATAACATTCTGCTGAGCAGTCTAATGAACAGATGGACGCTGCTTTTTTCACGAAAAGTTCCAGTTTTTTCTAGCAAATGGTTAAAAGGAAAAGTTTCAAGTGTACATACAAAGCAAAAGCTCTCTTTGAAAAGAAAAAGGGTTCGTCTGGTAAAAGTAAAAGAGATTCCACTTTGCCATATACATGAAGGGAAGCCCATAAAATAATGAATGTATATACAAATGTGTACGAACGTGTATATAAAGTCGAGTGTTAGTAAAATAAAAATTACAACCAATTACAACATTAATTCCTGCTGAGACGGTGGACATTATATGTATTCACGTATGTAAGTATATATGTATGAGGTATACGAGGCATATGAATTTCCTCATTCTTTGTTGATATATTATGTCGGTTGCGTACGACTGGCTTGTTTCTCAGAAAGAATCATAATTAGCCAAATTAATTCCCATTTCAAATGTAATTTTTCATCAAGAATACTTCTTCTGGTTGCTTGCTCTGCTGGAGTTTCTACACCAGCAGAATATTTACAAGAGTTATCTTATGGTCCTATCTCGTTTCGGTTTTCCTTCCACCATTTTTTGCACTTGCATATTTTAATGTAATAAGGAAGATGAGATATGAATGGATGAGGGAAGCAGTATGCATAAAGCTTAAGCATTACATATTACACACCGTGGGTGCCACAGGACCGGTGCCACCTAACCGTACTACATGAAATATAAATTATTGAGTTGGTTTATAGCTTCTGCTGGTAGTCTGACCTTCTTCACCTCAAACATGTGGTTAAACACGATATTACAATGTAGTCCTATTATTCGTTTAAAATTCATTTCGAGAATGAGCTTCTCACAATTTCAGGACTTGAGGACCCACGCCAACATAAAAAGCCAGTAAGTGAACCACATCCTTGTTCTACTTGACTAACACAGCCGTTCTGCTTTCCGTACGCCATTCTAAAGTTGTGCAAAAAGTATTTGACATGAAACAAAGTTTGGTAAGTATGCACACTTTTCAAAGTCCATAAATATCCCTCCATTAAGTAATATTTTTGGAAGAACAATGGTTTTGATCTTGACCCCATTCTGTATTCCACAAAAGCCACAGAAACTTTTTCTTCTTGTCCATCTGGTGCCTCGCAGTCCTGTAGGTTCTTTTGTTTTTTCATACTTATAAAATCAATAATTTGGTAACTTTCCAAGATGCAGAAAATGGCCCTTGAGTTGGGATTAATGGGAAACTGCTCTAAAACTACTGAAGCGTCAAAATTTTGCTGCAGAAATAGAATATAAACTTTGATACTGAAAATAGACGAAAGAAGCATCCTTGATCGAGATAGTTTGTCAGATTCCAACCATGAGTGCGTGCAGAATTTTATTTAGAAGTTTTATGATATTTCAGAGGTATTTTTTTATTCTTCCAATGTATGCTCTTGTACTTATCAGTATCAGATAACTCAGATTTTCTATTTATTTATATACATTTCCCCATTTTCCTTCACATACATATTTGTCAGTATTATAAACATGCACGAGCTCAGTGAGTTAACAATATATGTAAGAATGCATTTCACAACTAGTCACAAGTCAGAAGTGATGCAATTCATAATGATATAACATATTGTTATATACAAATTAACGGACAGTTTTATTTATATGAATATGAGTTATTCCCCTCCTACACTCGACTCGAAAAAACTATGAGATAAAAACACCTGGGTGTTTTGGGGGATCTCCAACCGGGTATCGAGAATGAAATCTACAAATGAAATGACAAGATCGGATCTTATAGCCAGGCAAAACTATTTGAATTACAAGGGTTCATGCTGCTGTATAGTATGTATTATGTATGTTATTAGCAGTACTACTGATTGTATTATGTATTATGCTGTCAACGCTGGATTTGTACTTTGCATTCTTTATTGACCCTATTTTGGTACTATTTGACTTTTGATAGAAGCCAAACAGAGCAAATAATGTAAGCAAGAAATGCAAGAAATGAGGGCACGCGCTTTCTTTAAGAGTATGTTAAAATAATGCGATTTCGTTGTTTGCTATTTACTCTTTGTTGGATAATCGATTCCTTTATAGGTTTCATGCCACCACATGATAGGTTTAACAGGTTAGCCTTTTATGCATGGAAATTTAAATCGGGATTACCACACAGCTAAACGTGAAGTGAAAGAAAGGAAATAACTGTGTTATATTTTGTTTGTCAGTGGCAGATTTTATCTACAAATAGAAAAGACCTTGTCAATCTAAATCTGAAAGAGAAAGCATGTTTGCAAACGCACATTTTAACTCTGATCTACTTCTTACTTTTCACGACTGAAGGAAGTGAACACAGAAATGCCATTTTGAAGTTGTTATATGTCATCGAAATAGGATTCATAATAATGGCACTATAAATAAACATATCGAGTTTGTATCTATTTTCCAATCGGAAACTCAGGGATATAGTCAAATAATTTTAAAGAAAATATGTATAGATCTCGCTTTCGGTTCGGTTTGACAGTATACCTACGAATACCTACCTATAAATTGTGAATTAGCAAATATGTAGAAAATGTACGCAAATAGAGCAAAGAACAAACAAAATGACAAACTTAAACTACATAATTATCTGCATTTAATAAAATGAGGAGCCAATAAGCTACTTCCAAGAGGCATAATATAATAATATCCCAGCAATACATTCGATTCTTTATTATGTTTTTAGCAATCAAGATTGTAAAATTTAATTAAAATGGTTTTGTTGAAAGGTTAAAATTACTGAGCAGTCATTCATTTCCTAGCGCATTATCATGATCAACTGAAATATTGATGTTTTTGTACCAGCAAGAGCCATTGCAGAGTCTTGTTCAGATTGAGTTATTCTAACCATTAGGAAAGCAATTGGTAAATAAATGGACTTTTTAGAGATAGAAAGCTCACAACAGTAGCTACATACCTAGTTAATGGAATGATATGTAAAAAAAGGAAGCAGTCTCGTAAACACATTTTTTACTTCCTTTTGCTGACATCAAATTGAAAGTCTACCACTGTTTAAAATCTAATTTATGAGCACATATATGTACATATTTTGGAAAACCACAATATAATACCACATTCCTCAACGAACAGTTTATATATCTACAAAAATTAGTCTGACGCTTGAAGTGATGTTGAAAACCTCTCAAATTTATACCAAAACCGTTCAACAATAAGTGCTGCATGCCACCTTTAAAATCAATCCATTCATAGTTCAACCGTTTATTTACATGTTCCAAATAACGTAAATCTGTCAATTTACAAAACCGAACATACACAGAGAGATCCCTTCTATCTGATTGCTTACGAAAATAGTCAATAGTCCTTTCATCCTTAAAATCTCTTGTTTTTTCAATAATCTCTCGTTTTTAAAGAATAACCTTCATACATAAATTTCCCATCGTGCTTAACTCGCATTCACACATTTTCTTCAACTGAGAATCCTTGCAACGCGCTCATTATTCCATTTTCCTGGCGATCTCCCCACAGACCCACACTTTTAATGCATATTACAACCTCAATTTTTAGCTTTCTTAAATATACCCATGAATTTTCTGGTTAGGTTACAAAAGTGTTATTTTGTCTGTTTTTACATATTTCCTAATTTACAGCTCAAACGAATACGTAAAAACTATTAGAAGATTTTCAAGTTTTTAGGACACTTCACTTTTGAGTTTTCTTTGCGGTAGTGTACAAAGTTTACGAACGAACATTCTCCGTTTCAGCAATCAGACATGGTTCATACCACTCATCTCGTCATTATATTATACGCTTTTGTTGGTTTGTCTGTGGTATAGTTTTTTCTTTCATTTTTTCTTGAGGGAAGCCTTTTATAGAACTAATGATTACAAAGCGACTGTATTACTGTGTATTATTGAAGTATATGTGAAAGGCTGTTAAGATTGAGAACGTTGTGAAATCTTTATTATTTAACCTGTTATGAATGAATACATGCATGCAGTTTGCATTTCTACGTGAATATTACGCATTCTTTGTTTACTTGTAAAGGTTAAGGTTTACATTTTCCCTTGGGAGGGGAGTGACAGAAGTGATGGTGCATGGTGGTATTATGCAGCTTCAAAATATAGAAACTTAGAATATTTATACATGTATAGAATATTATTATGTGTATAATCCTTCATCTATTCTTTCCTGTGATATTCTTGTAAGAAGCGATATTGTATATACCTATGTGTTTACTATAATAACTGGGTTTAAAATTGAAGATTATGTATGAGTCTTTTGAGACGGATTATAATCGAGACCACCAAACGTCTTCTCGAACTTTTTATCCTCTTTTTTAAACCAATTCCAGCACAAAAATAATATCGTAAATACATTTTTACATGCTAGCTTGTAGTATTGTACAAAACGATTTGCATTGTACGCAGTGAAGCCTTGCTGTAGGTTTTCTTGAGGTGCCAGAGAATGTAAAAATTGAGAAAAGTAAAAACTGACAAGTCCGACATGTGAAAAATGCATTACTGACAAGAATAAAGAATATATTCTAGTATTTCAATGATAGTTAAAAGGATGGTATTATGTGTCTTTGTCAGGGGATGGAGGAATTGACTCTTCGATCTTTAATTCTTTAAATACATTTTCATCACTTCGTTTTATTAAACAGTTTGTGTCATCTTCATTGAATTACAACAATAAAAAAGCTATGTCGATTTCTTTGAGGAACGTCTAACAGAAGATATGAAAACGAGCCATTGTAAACGGTTCAAATAGGTAGCCGGAGGTTTGGGGACAAAACTAGCACGTTTACTGGATTTGACCTCTATTTGACCTTGAGGTCATGATGGGTCAATTGGGTTAATTGA
>JAHZMV010005950.1:0-20724 GCA_027743765.1 Coecobrya sp. COE2
TTTATTTTTTCAATTCCTTTTCCTTCTTGTACGTATTATTTCACATGGAGAATCTACATCATCACATGGTGTTCGCGTTGGTATGTTTTGCAATCGAATCCCTCCTAGTAATGTGCTGACGATTGCCAAGAACTGAATGTCAGTAGGAGAGGATCATGCAGGCAGTCAAGCAAGTATGAATTCTGCTTAATTATTCTTGTTTCAGAGTTAAGAAAATTCGTCAGTAAAAACCTCGCCTCGGTCCGTCAACTTAAAAATGCACATTATTCTTTATTTGTTGGGACTTCTTTTTGTCTTGTTTCTATATGTATAAAAAGATGTTCAGCTTTGGCTTCTTATTTTTTGAGGCATGTCATGTGATTCGATTAATTATGCGTCTTGAGAATTAATGTACTTACATATAAGGCGTGATGGCTATATATGCAAAAGCTATATAAGACATCAGACACTTTTAGTAATCTAAAGATAATGAACCAAATGAACCGAAACTTTTACCCTACTTACTTCCATTTATTTTGCTCGCATTTACTGGACAATAAGTCATGCTTTTAGTGTCTACTGACAGTACTAGAAACTACTAGGGTTTATACTTGGGTCTAAAATACAGTGCAGTGTTTACAATGATTGCTTTTGCAAATTTGCAAGGCGCATTAGTATTAAACGAGTAAGTGAGACTGCAGTGGTTTGTATAAACTGCGATGCGACAAAAATGTCTATGAGTATAAATTTACTCACTCAGTCGGCATTGTGATTGACTGTTACCGTTATGAAGGTGGTGATGTTAGTACTGATTAGTTTTGAAGATCGCGAAGATCACAAACAAGACACTTTTTGCAAATGCACCTTCAGCTGTCGTAAGTATTTTATTGGCAGAGTTAAAAGTACAGTGTGGCAAGCAGACAGGCAGTCAGTGAAGCTGAACTTGTAGTACATTCAGAATTCAGAGTTCATGGCTGTCCTCCAACTTGTCTATGAAGATTTCCCTTTCAGCACTGACACACATAAATTAGTCTTCACAGCAGGCAAACTAGCAGAAAGCAAAGTAAAACTCATCATCATTTTACTAACCTCTAAATAAAAAATAATTACATGCGTAAAGCACATTTTCGCTTGAACAAAATTGAAGTAGTCTGTAAATGCAATGTCATTTTAACTGGAATGAGCAATTTCCAAATGCAGTTGCAATCACACACTGGTTTGATGCAGACTTTGCTGAATACGGTTAGTTTAGAAGATCCCAAAATCCCAACCTAGTCAACTCCGTCCATTTAGACAAAATATGAACCATTATACGAGCTCTATTCATAATGGCTCTATTATTATTATTGGCAAAAGTTTGGTCAGTGTTTCAGTATTTATGCACAGCAGGGGATGTATGATTTCATGCATGCACACTTGTAGTATTAAGTCAAGTTATGTGAACATGAACATAAGAGATTTCTCAATTTCATCCCCGATTTATCTGTCATGTTTTTCTTATCTCATCTTCTCATTTTTCTCTCAAATGTTTTTATCAGTTCAGGAACACAATATAGCTTCTTATTGTTTACCTATTTCCTATTCAATTATATACTAATCCCAACCTTTAAAATTTTAACACTAAAAGTTACCACCCTTTTTAACCTAACATTTATTTGAAAACTTATGGCATGCAAACATATTCAATTTTCCACAAATTGCATTCTGTATATTATACAGTTCTGTTTGTAGACATCTGCTATTGTTTTATAATAGCAATAATTTACACGTATCGGCAAATGAGAATAATAGTAATTACAGCAGACTACAGCGAAAGTTCAAAACTAAAGTCCCTTGATATTTCATAAGCCTTTACTAGGCATCCCATTTTCATAAAATTGTACAGCTATATAATGGTCCATAACAATCTGGCAAAACAAGTTGCGCTGAGTTATAATCAAAGAATATACACCAGATATACGCTTCAGCAGCGCAGGCAGATAGTATTATTCGTCATAGCTGTTAATGGAGTGACAGAAAATTGAGTCAAGGCTATGCATGCAGAACAACAACGAAGCGATACTTGCAAATAAAATATTTCGTACCTCGGCTGCGACACAAAGAATATCAACTTTACTACGTGGTTGATGTTGATATTCCTCTGTACTTCTTGTGAATTTATCAACCATGCAATAATAGGCATGCTGGTGGCATATAAACAAGTTGTTGGTGCTTTGAGTTATGTTTATATTGATAGGTAAGCAAAAAGGTAGGCTATAATATAGGTAGTGGTGTTGGTAATGTTGGCAGTTGGGAAGTGAAGCGTTGACGTTCAGGGATTCACACTTTTATGAGCTCATTTTCATTGTTTTGCTTAGAGTTACGTGTACTGCACACCTCTCTGTGATACGATGATGGTAACGCTTTAGGCGTTTGGGAAGAAGCAACTCGGATTCGCCAAAGCATGCATGATGTCATTCATTATAATATGCACGCACTACTAAAAACTCATTTCGACGACTGCATCGTGATAAAAAAGAAATGCATAATGTATGCTGAATGAATGAAACGCTGAATAACTTGATTCACTTTTTGTGAAATTTTCATCAAAATGCCAACCAGTTACAATACTCCCACCTAAAAGTATTTATTCAACATCATATTTTATTTATGCGTTTAAATATCTGCTAGCAGTACGATTTGCAATGGATCCTATTTCATGGTGTTTTCTCCAATAAATAATAAGAAGCAGAAAAAAATACAAACACAACATACATGCAATTTTTACGATCACTCACACTCATTGATCTTTAGTTTGAAAGAAATTTGAAGTCTGCCATTTTAATGACTGAGTCAAGTCACCGAGAAAATAGAGGGCAAACCGGATATTTTGGTGACAAAGGGCAAACGTGTACAGCTATCATGTTGGTAGTAAAGGGAGAAAATGAAAGGCATTTCGTAATTGTAAACTTGAAAAATTCTGTGCCAGTAACGTTAACGTATTACCTCCCTTTACGACAATATTAAGGTGAGTTGGCCTGAAGGAACAGACATCGGTTGACGTAACTTCGATTGTTTTCGTTCACAATAAAGGAATGTGTTCCGTAGTTAAGGTACAGGTTGAAAATGTCGTGAGATCTCTTCAGCGCAGGTTAAAGTTAATGACAGTTTTGTGAAGTAAAAACTGGATTCCTTTTCGTTTCCATTACAAAACAAGGACTCTTGAGAACCTTAATATCGGAACAAATTGACTGTTCCCTATCTCGTCTTTAGCGTTGTCTGCTCAAACGAATTGAGAACAGCAGATCTGCAAAATCTTCACGTATTAGATTTACTTCGTTTTCATATAATATGATGATGCTTCATGTTTTTGGAATCAGAGTCAGATAAACAGTATCACCTTCAGCAGAGTGGTTGTTTGTGTGAATGCAGGACAGATCTTGAAATAGTCAAGTTGTAGAGTGATGTTTGAAAGGAAAGCATGCATGCATCCATTTACTATATAAATCCAAATATAGAATGAACTGGGAAATGTACATCTACATACCCTAACAACATGAGAACCGCACGTATTCACATACCCTTTTTGCAGCGTAAATCCTCCAGCGGAATGGTGAAAGTAGTCGAGTCTCTTCTTATCTTAATATAACATAACTGCGTAACTTCCTAAACGGAGATGGAAAACAGTATCCCTTCAGATGTGTCGTCGTTCAATGCTTTGAACGAGAATTCTATCCTATCCAGGAAAGAGCTCACTCAGCTTTCCATCTGGCTATATGTATCCTTTGCGGAATAGTTAAGCTAGTAAAGTACAAGAATTATTTCGTAAGAGGGCCATCATCGTTATACTCTTCGTTGTTTTTATGACCTATGTACGCCTTTGTTTTCTTTCAAGAGCCCTGGAATAGGCTTTTCCTTTTTTCCTTTCCTTTTAATTAATTCTTTTTGTAATTTGACGGGAGAGGTATTTCCTTACAAAGCAGCGTGATGCCTAACATGAACATTTTGAACCTTCATGTCTGCTGTCTGCTTTTACGGTAGAGTGAAAGAGGTCATGAAGATGCATATTCATTATTGTCTGGAGCTGGATAAGTTTAACATTTACAATTCCCATACTGTACTATAAATGTGCACATATATTAGAAGTACGTCAGAGAGCAGTACATAAACTACAAAAAATTGTGGGAACAATGAATTCTGAGGGATGCCACTATATATAGCCACTCCTACGCCCCCACACATTGCAAGTTGTTTTGTTATATAATTACAATAGCTTAAGCTGAGAATATAAAATTAATCAGTTTGTGGATTGAATCGATCAAAAATACAATCTTTTATATTATGCTCTACTGTTTCAACTTTTAACTAATTCAGCACACTTGACTGCATCAGTTATATGCATACATAGGTATTTGGATGAGCACGAACAATGCCACACTTGGTGTGAATGAACAAGAATTAAATTTCCTTCGTCCGCTCAGTCTTTACATCTTTTCACTGTTCACTCACTTTTGATGCGGAACATGTTATTGAAAGAGACAGGAGCCCATTTTCCAGAAATGGTGACGGCTGTGTTGGATTCTTTCATATGGCATGACACGGCTCACAGAATCTCTACAAAGTTGCCTGGATGAAAGAAAGAGGAAGCAAGGAGAAGATACTTGCTTTGGAAAGGATAAGAAAGAGTCACACAAGAATATTGAAGTATGCAAGGAGATATGTGGCAATCCTGCTGCCCTGTCTTTATATTTTTGGCTGCCAGAAGAAGAGAAGTGTTCCAAGAACTTTTTAGGCAGACAGCATTCAGCAGCAACCCGTTATTCCATGTCAGTAGTCAGAAGGAACAGAGTAATAATATAAGTTGGTTTTCATACATTTCGCTCCGACTACATCAAGTTTTACCGTCCGTACGTACATTGTAATAAAATATATACCTATAAATAGGAACGGGTAATATATCACACTATGTAGTAAAAGTAAACCACTGCCAGCGTGCTATTTAACACAACATCATAGTTTACAAAACTATGTACTAGATTTCTGTTCCGCTGCAACTTGTGATTGTCCTCACAATTCCGCACGTAAGTCTAACATTTACAAAGTTTTACTCTGCGTAAAAGATATCTTCCCACACATATTTGGGATGAATATTAATGGCTTATAAAACAAAAACCGGGCCAGTTTAGCTTGGAATTCCGAAAAAAATGCAAGTAATCTTACGTGAAAAATTATATAATACATAAAGACGGTGTTTTTAAGTCTCTTGTTATCTGCAACAAAGGTGACACTGACAGTGACAGACTAGTGTATACATAATATGACATGCACTCATTATATGCTCGTATAATGTAATCATGCCTTTAAACTGATAAATTATCGGATTGGGGTATTATGGAAATAATCGCATTGGGTTTGTGGTTCAATTAACGTCTCGTCCAGTTTCTTTCAAAGGTTATTTGCCTCATGTACCTACATACTCAAACGACCTTGGTTTCAGCTTTGGCACTTTTTATCTGCATAACAAATCTTGCAAAGTAATAAGAAACGAATGGAAGACAATCTATAGGTCGTATTATTAAATTCCTGCTGCCTGCTGCTTCTGCTTAGATATGCAAAACCTGTGAGGAATTTATTCGACAAAAATGCCAGTGCAAAACTTGGAAGGAAATCGTATACATACGCATTACCATTTTGCATTTTATAAGACCAACAAAGTAGACATGTAAATGGGGAAAGTTTTGGCAGAATACTCAAGTGAAAATAAAAAAGTAAAGGAGTAACTCCGATAATATGTAGTTATGTATGTACATGTACACATGATAGAAAACACTATTCCATATTCCAACACAATGTGCTATGCATATAATAGCCACACATATTTACTCTAAAGCACAATAATAATACTTTAGTAAATACAAACTTTATACAGCAAACAGTAATCAATGGTCAATTATATATTCGTTTCATGGTAGTAAATTATTATGGGGACAGAAACGTGCTTATGTAACCAAATCGTGGAAATGAACAGAAACGTGAGAGGGAAAATATCAATAATTATTATTACTATTTATTAAATATTTTCATTTTTCAGATTTGTGGGAAAACATCAAAATCTCCAAATAAAAAAGCTTCATTTTACATGTTTTATACATAAGTGAAAGTTTTATCTGGTTGTGTGCTGATTAATGATTCAATGGTTCAGCCTTCAGGTCTACAAAACTTTTGTACATTTCGGCATATTTGATATAGAAAACGGTTAGTGCCTACTACCAACAACCTGTGAAATAGGAAGAATTTTACTCCTTTAATTCCTATATCCCTTTTTGAAAACACAATACATACACGAAACTTTTGTTAGAACCAAAGTACCAGTCAACTATATATACTTTCCAAGGAACAACGAAACGACATAGCAAGCCAAGCAAAAAAACTTTTATGCATGCTATTTCTTCCTGGAAAAGTAAAACTCTTCTCAAACTGCCTTCTATGCCTACATCCTTCTCTATAGCAAATACACAATAGAGGGAGATGAGAGTGAAACACAGAGTAGCGTGTACACGACTTTTATATCGTGGCGGCTGGATAACGAAGCCACCAGCCAGTGTTAGTGGCAGTAGGAGAAAAGAAACCGTACTGCATCTTTCAGAGGAGTAGTAGAGTGCAATGGCTTTGGACCTGGATAAAGCCTTATCGATTTTTCCTGGAGCTCATAGGGGAAACTCGTCAGTCACTCTATTGTGTACTTGTACCATTATATTATTATTTGAATGTGCAGTTGAGCGAGTTTCAGGGTAAAATGCACTCTTATTTTCCATCCACCCATCATTCATCGTGGATACAGAGTGTACAATATTGTGTACTACTTTGGTAGGTATACATATATATTTACTGTGTATATGGGTGTATGCAATTATGCATTGCCGACTCTATCGCATATCGCATCGCATCTCTTTTTAGTTTACTTATCATATCATTTCGTTTCACTCTCCACAATTTTTTATCACAATACCTAGTGCAGTAATTTTATATGAATGAATGTCACTCTTGAAGTACTTCACCTTCTTCTTTGAATGCAATTTTCAATATAAAAAACTTCGGAAGTAGTTAGTTACTCGGGCTTTTATTTTAGGATTAAAGTTTTCTCTATGGGGTTTTATCACTTTGTGGTGAAAAAAATGAGCCTTGTTACACAACAGCACCTACATGAGCCGATTCATATCCTATACATTGGACATATTTACATATAGTTAGAATTCAGCAGGACCAAGGGCTTTAAAAATTAAAACATGCAAGTTTGCAATGTAAAAATAACTTTTTTCTTTTGTTTCTTTCTGTTACAAAGTCAAAAAATAGTATGTGCCAACATTAAAGGATTACAACATGCTAGTAAAAAGCGCAATAATACGTGCCGAGTTGCTTCCGTAACTTGCGTAATTGATTTCAGAGACTTTTTATATAACATCATTTTGATCATTTTTTCTTTATTACATGTTACTAGTAGACCTTCACAAACAAACTACTAACACGTAAAACAAAACAAATTATATCTGTTTAGTCTTTTAACACCCCTAAATCTTAATTGAATCCATGCATTTGCAAAAAAGTATAAACAATGAATCAATAGAAGGAAAATCCTCATCTGACAAATGGGTTTATTAATGGAAAGTTATCAGTACTGACAGCAATCCGGAAAAGTGTGTGGTTGGAGATTTACCTCATTTCCGACATAGTAGTAGTACGGTACATAAATATACTATGTTATGTTATTGAATTATATACGTTGGCATAAAGTATGTAATTAGAACAAAATATAATCATTAGTATATAGTTACCTATCGATGATTGGTAATGGTAATTCATCCTTTGCCACACGCCGTATTCGTCTGTGAATGCTTTCATTGCTCAAATATAGTGCATGTGTACTACTGCCTTAAATTTTTGGTTGTTTTTACGAGATACTGAAACGAATAAAGCTGTATTTAAACGGGACTGCCAAATTTAATTATATTATGTGCACAAAACGGCGGATGTATGTGAAGTTTAAATATGTTAATGTAGGTTTGGACCTGCGGATTGCATGGTACGAATTTTTAGTGTTCAGAATTGCATCATTGTGTGAACTCTTCATCGCCATTGTCAATAACCTCTTTTATTTACACTTTGGTAATACGTAAGCCATACATTGTACTATGTATTTAAATGGTTCTATACTTATTTGCTATGTATGTGTAGCTTCAGTAGTGAAATATTCTACTCCACTTTCATGAGGACATATATTCTACAGATATTTCGCAGTGAAACAAAAATCAGTGATGGATGATGCATACCAGATTCCATGTGGCCTGCTCGACGGTATTGCGTTTTACATGCTTAAACGCTTCTTATCTTCCCTCAGTCTGGTGATCAAATATTGAGCTTAAAAACAGTACGTTATAAACGAACATTGATTTTTTCTTCATCAATGAACAATCTACAGCCAAAAAGTCACAACTAAATCAGATTTGTACAAGACAGGTAAAAGTTTTGTTTTACTATCATAATACGATAGTATACTTTTGTCCGTGTTATTTTTTGAGGTTATTATGCGTGCGTTTTATGCATAATACATGTGTATTATATTATACGTATGCATACATGCATTAGCAAGTAGCACATTCTCTGACTGACAGCGAAAAAAAAGAACATGAGCGTTCATTCGTTGGTACACACTACTTTTCTTCCAGTGAAGAGACGGCCGAGAATCCTACTAGCGTAGCCGGTTCATTCACCTTGAAATCACAATTTTTTTATCTATTTTTGCAGTATAAGAGCAACATGCTACGCCACAATGAAAGAGGAGCATAATATACAAAAACGAGAAGAAAAGAATGAGCGCTTATTATGCTCTACACTTGCTAATTCCTTTAGTCAGTGTATGTGTATGTACGAATGTTGAATGTACTGTGTGCACTTTGCAGAGGATGATAAAAATTCAGTTGTAATTTCGCTACGATATGTACATATTAACAACATTTATCGTACAAATCCATACGAAATGGAAGAGATAGTAATACTACCTGCCTTTATTCATAAATATATAGGTATTCGAAACGCTGCTTAAGCCCTATGTATTTTATTACTGCTGCCGTGTTATTTGTTGAGGTGGTGGCCACGGCACGGCTTCTACGATGTGGGCTGCATATATCAACGAATAAACAATGTAAAGGATATATTCACTGTAATTTTTGATGGTATGTGCACAGCACGCTTTTTCAAAAAAAACATGCCATCCTTACAGATTTTGTGAAACTGAACTTGAAAGCACAATGATACAAAATAAATACAGTATTTTTCCTCATTTCAGTCGTTCAGTAATTTCTTCGGTTTGTATTATGCTCGGCTCTTATATTTTCATACTGTGTATCATCATCCCGGTGATGATTTGATCCTCACTCCACACATCACTTTCGAAGCAAGCAGACACCTGATTTTCTCGTCTGATCTTATATAGAATGAGTATGTGTACAGGTATACACAATACACATCATTCTCTAAAATGTATTTCTGTACAGGCATTCCTTAACAGTCATTTTTCTACAATAAGATGCACTTCTCTTGTGCACGTTATTTTGTGGTGCTGGCTGATACGAATGGTTCAGCTTCAGCTCGTACCTGATTTTTCTTTATGCGTGCCCACTTTTGTTCTTTTTGGGATATGAAACATTTTCAGCTCGCTTGCTATAAACATGCTACTACGCTCAAAAAGAACTGATTATTTTTTTACGTTATCACAATAATAATAGTGGCATTCGTCAGAGATGAAAATCTTGTAGTGCAGCTTTTGTTAACAATATCGTAGCAGCAAAAAAAGCTTATATCCGTTCATCTCACTTGTCGCGAGACAGTATGTATAGTCTAATCTGTCTCTCTGAATGATGGCATGATCTTGTGCAGTATGTTTATCAACATACATAATGCATGCAGCAACGGTGGACTATACGTACTAATTTCACTTCCAACAACATACTCATTAGTGATGCATTTCTATTCTAATAAATATGCATGTGAACCTCTTGTATCTTTATATATGACGGATTTAATACTGAACGAACAAAACGAGTGAATCTAGTCATAATTTGTACAGCCATATAGCTATATAATAAATAACACACTTTAATTAATCTCGATTACTCAACAGACATATTGGTTACGGATTGTATCTAGTATTAGTTTCGTATGCGCATAATTTTTCGCAGTGATGATAAGAATGACAAAGAATTACCCATTGATATTGTATATGAAAAGCGAACGACATTAACACGAATTGATTATTTTAATTTTTAGATGGATTTCAAAAATATCCTGGAAGGGGCTCGTCCGTTTTTTCAAGGGCTTCCACAACCATTAAGCCAGAATAGTCCAGCAAACTCCGAGACAGTGTCATCGAATGCAAAGGAAAAGGATGCTGCTGGAAGTCACCATAGTCTTAGCCACAACCATCATCAGGCATATCATCCTGGTGTAATCACCAACCATAATAGCGCCAGCGGTCTGAATAGGAACGGAAGTAATGTGGCGCTGACATACAGTGGCAGCTGTAACCCCATTAGCAATGAAAATGTGAGCGATAGCTCCATGAACAATAATAACAATTCAAATAATACTAACAACAACAATAAAAGTGATAAGGACCCCAGTGGTGGAAGTGTTAGTAGAAAAAGCAACCATTCAGTGACTAGTGTCAGTCCAAGTGTCGTGTCACAGAACCCGTCCAATACGAGCGGAAAAAGTGGAAGTGGTACTGGCTCCCAAGCTCACGCTCTCCTACACGGTGGTTTTCCTAATGTCTTGAGCCATCCCCATCGAAGCAGCAGCAGCAGTCAAAGTCATGTGCCAATTCATGTTCCTTTAACAATTCCGCTTCCTAATCATCATCCGGTAAGAATTTCTCCATAATATGTGCCATTAGGAAAATCTCCTATCTAGAAGTTTAAACATTTCTGCAATAATATCTTGCAGGCTTACCACAAAGTTGACAAAATAAACGTAAACTGCTCAGATGTCAATGTTAAAATTCATATGCAGCATCATATTTTTCGTATTGCTCTTATATTTTCAAAGTCAAGGTTGTCTGTTGACCTTGCTGAGACAAATTAGAAATTGGACCACGTTGATTAACTATCTATATATAGCACAAAGTTTCTGTAGCCTTTGAATACGCTATGGGGCAATTATTACCTAATGGATACAGCTCAAAGCGATCATGCCTGAGGGGTTGCAATTTTTCATGGTTTATTAGTTTGGTAGCACATGTCAAAAGGGATTGTTATTGTGTTCTTGTTTTCTTTTAAATCTGACGGACAGTGGATATATTCTTCACGTACTAGAGATAATATTCTTTAATAAGCATCCCAATTGATATGAACATTACAAATTATTATAAGAATCGGGTATATTATTGGAGACTTTTATTTCCATCTTCCACAAATGTTTTCTCGTTTACATAATCGTCATTAAGCTATCTAATGTCCTGACTCCTTCTACAGGCAATACGAACGTTGAACGTGACAATCAACAGTCATGCTTCTTACTTAGTTTACTATACGTAATAGAATATAAAACTATAATGCTTCACGTGTAAGTTAGTTTTAGTTTACCAATATAAACACTCTGCATGCTTTTCCGCATGGGCAAAGATCCAACAAGAAGGATTTTATAGCACGCTCTTAGCTCTGATTGCTTCAAAGATATTTACATTAAGAATACGCCAGGCAAATAACACGATTTGATAACATTACATTCAGTAATGCACAGTGTCGTGTGGAGTAAGTGAAACTGAGTCGTTTACGATAGTAATTTTGCAGCTGAAGTAAATAATATGTTTATGCAACGATGACAAAAAGAACGTCATCACTAAGAGCACTATAATCTGCCTAATGACTGGGCATTCGTCGTAGACACTTACATAATGTGTGTTTTATCGGAGACGGCGGTCTATGTACCGTATTTATAGGTATGTAATATATTCATTCAGGTTTGGGTGACTATAGTACTATATAACGCTGTAACATGACGTTTAAAATTGTACGCTTGACTAAAGCGTTTCTACAATCTGTTGTGGGTGTCGCAAGTCATACGTAACACAGCAAGTAGGACAAGAGTTGCTCAGTCATCCAATCTAAAACATTGTTATAACTTCTAAAAGCCTTCTAGTACACTTTCACATTGGATGAGTAATTTATGTTTACTGGTACACACATATGCATTTGCTGTGATGATACAATCAAGTTTTACTAGATGCAAGTAAGTATCCAGATGAAAAGGCAGTAATTACAATTAAGCATCTCCAGCTCTGTTATAAATTTTATTAATGGAATACTGTATGATGGGTTATCGATATTTGTGTATTAAAATGTGCTTTCACTTCAGTACACCAAAGTAATTAGACAAAAGAGAGCTACAATTGTTTTGTATGCACATGCTAAAAATTGGCTCCCTGATTTTGGAACTTGTGAGGTACGCTACTAAAATTAGGAAATCAGAAACCTTTTAAATTTCCATTCGTATTAATCGGTTTTGTTAACATTAAAAAGAAACGACTTTTACAAATCCCACAGCATAGTAAGATTATAGTCGAATTCCTATTTCCTTTCGTCAGTACAACCAAGCAAGATTAATCGGTGAAGAGCATTTCTTGGTAGTATGAAAAGCAGTCACTTTGGGAGCCAATTTAACACAGACCTATAAAGTTTCCTACAAATGTGCACAGAGTCGTATTGCTGTTTGTGTTATGTTAGGTATACTATTAAGCTCTGTAAATAGGCAACTTTTAGGAGAAGCTCTCGAGTCTCCGTTTTTTATCTCTGGAGTAAACCCATACCTCTCTTGCTATGAATGTTCCACACTCTGCAGTTTTGGAACACAACAGATCCAGCCAAACGGGTTTGGAACAGATTTAAGGGGAAAAGAGTTCTTTCTGTATCCGTAATCGTAGTTTTGTATGATATTTATCATCGTGTATAAATGAGCAGAACTAACTTATATGTATATATTTTTCCATTTTATTCTATGTCATGCCTTCTTTGTTCGTATTTCTTTGTATGAAAATGCCAAAGTAGCAAGACAAACTTCCTCTACGTGTTTAAAGTTTGCTAGCTTCCCCAACGACGTAGCGTAAGATTTTAGTTAAATAGGAAAGTATAAAGGGTAAATAAGCAAATTGAAATGAAGGTACTTGAGCAATACTTTACTCCTTGGAGCTAATAACTTTTCCCTTTGAGGTATCATTTTTCCGGTTTTAACAACTGCGTAGTGCCATTTCGGATTGATCATTGATCTCTTTTAGCCAATTACCAGTTTCCTGAAACTGAGTGTCGATCTATATATGTTTTACATAATACACACTCAGCGTAATACTTTTGAACTATTGCAAAATGAATTTCGAACTCTATAGATATTGATGACGAAATAACAGTATACGAAATATATCGTATGATTCAAACATATATTTCTACATGCATCTCTGATGTTCACTAACATTACTTAATTTACATAATTGGAGGGATTGTTTGCTTGTTTTTTACTCCAGTACGTAGCGCAATCTCAACTTATATTTTAAATAGGAATAGGATAAAATATTAAATACCAAATAGTTTTCTTATGTACTACATATTTGTCTTCTTTGCACGCAATAACAGACCTGGAAAAGTTATTTTAGAGAGATAATAAGCTAAAAGGAACCTCTGGTCTTATTCTCATGGCCATCGTTGATATACTTGCTACACAACTGTTTTCGTAGCTGAAGAAAACAAGCGACGCTTCTTTTCATGGGAATTGGAAGAGAAAGCTAGAGAGAACGAGTAAAGTTCCTTGCCAGCTGCTCATAGTTCCAGCTTCTTTTTACCATTCTATGTCCTAGTATTCTGTGTGCAAGTTTCGTGGAAAGAAATAGTTTGCAAGACTTGACTCCAAAAAATAAATGGGAAGAAGAAGAGAGACGATGAGGAGAGGAGGACGAAGAGGCAACAAGGACGAAATCAACAACCACGGGAAGTTAGTTGTCTAACTTTGAGCTCCCTCTTTCACAGTACAATGACTTAATAGTACTTCTTTCATGGTGAACGAACAGCTCGCTGAATACATCTTATATTCTTTCCTAAATATAATAATATCAGTATCCATTGCTCTATGGTATATATAAAATCATACCCTTGCTGCTTACCTCTACGTTGCGTTGTCTTGAAATGTGAACGGTAATGGTAGGCAGTTGTAATTCATGTTGAGCTCACTTTCGTATACACCCAACAGCAGCAACTTGTACAGAAAATATCGCTGAAACTGTAACTTTCCTCTGATGGCGACTGCGGTATTATATATTATGAAGTCTCGTGAATTCAAAGTTTACTGGCTTTAGCAAAGTCAAAAATGAACGATGAAAGACGTGACACAAAATGCCAATTCTATTATTGTGGGAGACGTGTTGGAGTACATATTAATTTTGTTGCTTCAGTCTGTCTGAACATTAAAGGAGGGAGCCTTATTGATTTTCAGCGTAAACGGCTAAAGTTACCCGTTAAAACTTTGAATGCAATCTTCATTATGTATCATTCGACTAGTCCAAATGTATCATCAATCTAGTCATTTTTATATCAAACTTTGATTTTCAGTAGGGAATGTTGTGTTTGATATAAAAATACATATATCTGTACTGTTATTCAGAAAATGTACCTAAGGTAGTATACCAGACCAACTTTTGAATACTGTATAACTATTTTAATGGGGAACTTGAGAAAACATTGGAAAACCACATATCAACAAAATTGTTTAATGATATTTTAAAACTATACTTTGCAACACATATTATTTTAATGTTTACATCCTTTTATTTGTCACCCGATAGGTTAACAATACCTAAGTACACCTGATGAAAACAAACAGAAATACCTAAGCGTTAAATTGATATTCACTCATCAAACCGCACCACATGTCTATGTTCTTTTAGTTTGTAGTCCTTCAAAAACATAAAAAGCAAAATGAGTGCTATCGGTGTGGTGTTGATCTCACGGATAGTCAACAATGATTTACATAATTTGAATCCAAAAATAGATAGTTGCTCGAAACACAATTTGTCAAACAATATCTACAATTTTCGTAATTTTATTGTTAAAGTAAAATTAAAGTTGTTCGTTGGTTCAGTTGATTACTTAAGGCAGATTTTGATAATGACTACATAAAAGAAAGAAATCTGGATGGACAGAAGTTTGCAATAGTCCAATACGTCTTACGTGGGCAATATGACAGGTTATGCAGTGTCGTTGTTTAGGACGTGGAAAATTATCTGTACTTTGTCCAAATGTTATTGCGTGTACGTGCGAGTAACTGGGGTCGTGCGTGATGCTTGTGATTACGAAGATATTATGTCGCCTTTGTATTGTCTCGTTTTCTCTATAAATGCATTTGAACTTGATCTGACATAATATATATAGGCACTCTTTTATTTGTTCCGTCGCATACCGTACGTAGTAGCACACTAATTTAATAACTAACTTAAACATAACGATACCCAGAATAACTTTTGCTATTACCAATTTTTCTTTCAGAACTACATTCTATTTTTTGATGGAACCAATAATTTTCTTAAATGTTTATTTGTATCATCCTATTTACCAATTAACATGCTTAAATTACTCACTCTGCCGAAAGTTTTTATGGGAAAGTCTTACTTACTTACTGATGTCTGGGGTAAAATGATATCACGACAGTTCTCAGGTTTTATAATAATGTCATAATTCACAAATTTTTTATCTTGTATAATCTGGAAACTCAACACAACAGTCCATAATTAAATAATGATTTTTATCAAGATAACTGAAATTAGTATAAGTGCAACCCACACAGCAGGGTATGATATAAATCTGTACAGATAAACTTGAGATTTTTTCCAAACAACACAACTTGGCTTTATCTCAATGTTAAGAGAAAATAATAATGATATGGCATATGGTTAATTGTTAACTTTTATTTTTCTCCACTCCTTTTCCTTTCTCTATAACTTTGTACCAGTAAACTGACTAGACCTCAAAAACTTGATTCTAGAGTTTATTGAGCTGTATTTATAATATATAGGCATACAAAGTTGTTGGTGACCTTGATGCCTCATCATCATCTCTCCTGAAGAAGAAAAAACAAGCTGTCATAAGGTGACGAATGAAAAAAGCATGAAAATGGAGTCCTCCAGTCCTCTCTATCAGAAAAGTTAGATCATAACCACACAACAATATGCATCTGTTTATATTATTCCTCATAGTTGAACAAAGCAATAGAAATATTTTAACAAACCAATGTTTTATTTTTCTTGGAACAAAAGTGGCCAAGAATGTTTTTCATATATTTATCTTTGATTTGCCAATTTCTTCTTGTCCAGAGTTTTGATGCGGCAAGTTTTTTCACCTGAATAGCTTCACAAGAAAAGTTTCGTTTAGAAAAGGTTTGAACTTATAATTGTAAATATTCAGTAGACTGCCGAACATCATTTCCACTTTTTCACCTTCTGACGAGATTGAAAAGGCAGCACATCACATCAAAGAGGAAAAATAAATTGAAAAGGCTCCGCTCTCCTACTACTATGTATTATAAGATTTGTACTACATACAGCCAGCCTACTATATATAGTGTAAGGTTTAACCTGTTAACTTTTAGGATATATGTACATCTACACACATAAGATAGATGCATAATATATAACATCTAACCTACATACTTTGTGTAAGGGTAGCTACCCTTTGGAAAAGAGGGAAACTCTCCTTTTGATTTGTAAACTGAAAGGCACACATAAAATGCTGGAAAGTAGTATTATGAAATGAACGAGCCAACGAATATAAAATATGCTTAGCCATTGTGGTCACATATGTATATACCCTACGCAAACTTATAGCTAGCTATCTGTTATCCGTGAATTGGTTGGCTATTTAGGTGCTTAGGTATCGCAGTATGACCCATTATTCCCCAGTGTCAGACCTTCCCTCTGTTATTAAAGACCTTTCCTTCCTTCCTTCATCTTTCTACTCGCTCCAGTCTGGCCAGGTCTCTATCTTTCTTTCTCTCTCTCCATAATATTCAACACAGCATGCACGGCATGGTTAGGTATTAGCACCATTATTGAAGTAGGAAATGTGATAAAAAGAGTCTAGGCCACCACTAGCCTACACGTAACTTTTTGTCAAGTATGGTAAGCAGAAGGCAATGTATTCTGAGACGGCTTAAATAAATGTCATTTGACAAATGCATTTTGTCATGATGAGAAAGATGCAGTGAGCTACATAGATCTACAAGAAACACGTATTTCTTTTTATTTAACGTTTTTCTTGGTGGTGACGATGACTCCAGTTTTTGAGAACAGCAAACACGGTATATCATGAGCCAGGCAGAAAAGGCATTTTTTAAGTTGGATATTTTTTGTGCCTTGCATATTTATACAAGCATATCAGGATTCAACATACAATACACACAACCACAACATGCATGCCCATCGTCGTCCTCCTATTCCTGATGTATGCACACGAAAGAGAGAGAGAGAAAAAAGGGAATAATATTAGAAACGAGAAACAAGTAGAAATACACGCAAAGGCTTACCATTACCCTGTACACAACTGGATATATGTTGTGAGGGATTTTTCCCATTTTCATAGCGGACTTTTTTTATTCTCCTTCACTAGTTTAGTGTGTGTTCAGTATTTCTGTTTTGTTCCTTTGAGGCTCGTTTATAGTTTCAGTCAGTCAGTCAGTCGCTATTTAGCCCTGTATCGGGGAGTGTCCCTTGAGGGTTCTGTGTCTGTGTGTGTAATATAGTTACTTTTTGTGTAGTGTACCATAGTATTATTATTATGCAAGTACATTAAGATAACGTATAGTGCATCTCTTGTATTTTAGGTAATAGCCTAATGAAGAGATTTGGTAGCTCAGTGTCATTTTCCTGCAAAAGAGACACTGTCTCTTTTCCGCGGAAGTACGTAATCGCTTTACTAATGTGAGTATGCAATTTTTGACATGTGCCTGACAATATTCGCTGTAATTAAAATTCTTACTATAAATTTCGTATAATAAACCTGTTCCAACCTTGCAAATACAACCGTCACACACTATTATTCCAAACATCATTATTTAGCTAATTAGATTTTCTCCGGGCTCGCTGGGACGAGCAAAGCGGCTCCAATGTTAGTATACCGACACGGAGTATAGTATCCAGTGTAAAAAGCAGCTTGATATAAAGCTTCTTTTTTGGAATGTGTGCCACTTTTTAGTGCAAAAGGAGAAAAAAAAGTTGAAAGAAGGAAGCATACCATTTCCTCATCAATTTAAGAATAGCATAGTGCCACACGGCTATTCTCTTTCTTCAGCCAAACACACGCGCTGTTATATTTTGCTACTATCAACGAAAATACAATGTATGTAAGGGTTGCCAGTGTCTTGGCTTTTGTGTGTTCACATTACACAAGTGTCACTATTGCAAAGGAAAAGTTTTATATATGAGATAAAATAATGTGAGATGTTGCTTGTTTGTGTCAGTATTCAAGTGATACGTTAAATTGAAGCGATAAGATTTCTAAGAAAAATGAGAGAGTGAGAGTGTGTATCCGACTCGAAAAAAACATCATTAACTGATAATATATGTCAAAGAATCAGAGAGATCGTTATTTCGCACCCTTAATCAAATATCAAATCACTATTTATTTATTTGTAGCAAACTTATTATCAACGTACAAAGATATTTGGTATCATTGCGAAAGTTTTCAAGGGAGCATTATAAAATATTTATCCATTTATTATAGTTATAAGGTTTAATATGTACATATTAAGCTAAGCCTTTTCTTTGTGATTTTTTTGGTCAATGTTAAGCGTAAAGTGTTAGGTATCATGGATAACAATAGTAATAATGCATAATAGTAATAAATAGCTGCATTATTTCAGCTTATGAAGAACATTACAAGTTACACGGAAGAAAATCTTATACAAAGTATTATAGCGAATGATAAGTCCACAATACGCGATATTTATTATTACTAATAAATGGCAAATAACATTAATACGACTACAACGTCTTCTAAACATCAAACAATTTTGTAGGAAATTTGTTTGTAAACGGGAAAAGATGTTGAGAAATAGAAGACCTTTAAAAGAAAAGCAATTTCATCATGATTCCATATATTATTATTACTTTGAAGAAAAGAAAAACGCTCCTGCTATTCTCTCACAACTCAAAAGCATCAGCGTTACACAGCTGAAGGCAACCGAGCGAACTCTATAAAAGATCTCTCAACATTTTCCTTTATTTTTTTTCTCCTGCTGCCTTCAACGCTTGACTCCCCCATAACGAAAAAGAAATAACAAACTCTTCATGTTATATCTAGCGTACACGTATGCACTCAATACATTACATGACTAGACTCTGGCATGGCAGTTCAGTTTTTAGCTTGGCTCCCACTTTGGTTTGGTGTTAGAGAGTGTGTGCTTTGTGCTCAAGTTTAGGTTTCCTCTCTTTCTGTATCCTCGAATACATGTACTTTTTCCTCTTTTCTTTATGCATGCCTTGTTTGTAATAAAGTTTTCGTTGCCACCACCGCCACCACCATACTTTACAGATTCACATACACACGAACAAGAACGAATAAGGTCTGACTGCGTGTGTGTGGAACAGATATATACATTTTATTCCTATAAAACTCTTATAAGACCGCATCGTGTGCTAAAGGTTTGAGAGAAGGAACCAAATAGCCTTCACTTCTCGTTTTTAGTAAGGAATACACGTATGCACGATATATAAACTTGTTCCTCTATAACTACTACTACTACACATTCACATTACCTTCCCCTTCCGTCGCCCTGTTGGTGGTAGTGGTGGTCGAATACGATATATGAAAAGAGAGAGAGAGATGATAGGGGAATGCCACGCTTTGAAGATGTGAGCATCGCACAAATTTTATCCCGAAACTTGTATACATACACTATAAGAAAAAGATAGAGAGCAAGACCCGTGCTTAAAAAAATATTACGGCTGCACTACCGGAGTTATTATGATTGTATTGTATCTTATCTAGCTCTTTTGATCGGTACTGAAATAGTGTAAAAAACAGCGGCTGTATTGCAATTATTGCATTTTGTTATTATTACCACCGAAAAACTCAACGGCTAGTAGAGGTGATGATGATGAGTGATGTGCGTGAAAGAAGCTTTCGTGAATATATCCATTTTACAGAGCTTTAAGAAGAGTTGCTATTTCAGCATAAAAGCGTGGAGGGAGGGAGAGGAAGGTGCAATGCATTATGTAGTTTGTTGTACAGTTGTACACGGACGGTACTTTTTTTCTTGTTCGTGTATTGGCAAACTTCTGGTTATGGACTTGAAAAAATAAAATATCCCTGGGATCTGATCCATGGAATATGTAAACCTTATATGATATTACGTGTAACTCAACAAGATTCGCTTTGTGAATTGTTTTTTTATCTGAAGCTTTGTGCTGTATATATATTCGTTTGCTTACATATATGGCGGTGACGGTAAATGTTGACCAACAATAAATGTCGTAAATGCGTACATATGATAATGATAAAAGTCCACTGTTGACTATGAAAATAGCAATCAGACATCGAATATACAAGCAGCGTTTATAAATAAATGGTGGTGTTTAGCATGCAGCGAACCTGCTTTCAAGTATTATGTGCATTTTTATATGGTTTTAAGAATGTAAAGTAAACCGTAGTCTGCAATGAATTGCCTGCATTTTGAATGTAG
>JAHZMV010005951.1:0-10169 GCA_027743765.1 Coecobrya sp. COE2
AAGGACTTCATTGACGTCATTGGATCAAACCTTATATTGAAATCTGGTGATAATCGTTCTAAACATTCAATCCCCATGGACGAAATATTTTATCTTTATTAGCTTATTTAATACCTAATCATGTACTTTAAATTTCTGTTCTCATGTTAAATAAAAGCACCCGTTACACTAATCGTATGGCAGAATTGCAAAATTCAACTTTATACCCACGAAATTAATCTCCAAAGTTTGTCAGTCAGAGTTGGATCTGAGGGAACGTAATGTTGGTTTATGGGGTGGTGAGGGAAACAATTTAATCTATTTTTTTATTCAATCTGAGATCCATAGGCTTAATCCGTCTGTTTTATTGCATACAATGAATAATAATACAAATAGTAAAGCAAATTATGATGACAAAATGACACATTCTTTCTCCTCATCCCTGCTCAAGGGCCTTCCGACCTGCTGACCCATTTATCTTGAACCAAATTGCTGCACACGATCAATTCTTGACCAGTCGCCATCGTCATATAGTCTTTCCAAGATCACAATTTACTACGGCTTGAATTGATTTGAGATTGCCACAGGTAAAAAGCAGACATACTCAAAGATTTAGCATGAAAATATGTATTTAGTATAAAATAATATCAACACACAGTACTGTGCTGTAAGATAAATATTTTTAAAATGATTCACTCCACGCGTGCCTTATCCTTTGCAGGTCTGGGAGTCCGTTTAACGCCTCAATCAATCACAAATATATAGAGGCCTTTCTGTATAAGCTTTAGTGGAAAAGTGGAAATACATTAATAAATTTGCATTTGAAGAATACAAATAACAAAACACGATTATTCCTAACGCATTATCGCAACTACATATCATACAACTTGAATTATATTACAATTCGACACTTTAATTAGTTGATGACAACATGCAATAATATGATTAGGTATTCATTTAATGGGAAACATTGTAAGGGAATGAAGCGCATTAATCAACTACAGCTATGCGTCACTCACACACAAATTCTTCTGATGAAGACCAAGAACTTGTGGTAGTAAAGAAATTATGTCTGGGTCGAGCAAAAAGTCTGTAAACGGTTGCGTTGAAAAGAGGAGAATTTACAGGAACTTGCTATCCATTCGTTCAAGTGATATATATGCACTCACTCCTTGTTGATGAGACTCCTTGATAATGAATTTGTTGCATTTATATCTGTATTGGCATTGAAAATTAGTTACACATTTGCCAATGAAGGCCTACCAGGAACTCCTGAAGCCCTTCCAAATTCCTTCCTATTATTTGAGCTCATTGTTGTCTACCGCCACAACTTATACGTATTTTGATATGTGGTAAGAGGAAATTTTGGTTATAGCACCCTTCTTTTAACACCCACAGGTTTATATGTGTATTAGTGTGCGTATATGTGCATTAATGCTATTGTCATTTGCCAGCACGACATGCGGAAATGACATGTCATTGAACTTTAATTAAAACTTGAACATCTGCCATCAACATGGAAATGGAAAACGTTCATGACCATAGACCAATGAAAAGACAAAAAGTTAGTTCTGGATGTGTACTTCAAAAGGGAGTTTATATTCGGATCCCACGATCTATGATTTGACCCGGGTTTTAACGCTGGGTTTCCTTGATTTCCAATACAGGAAACCTATAATTTGTCCCTTTGGTTAGTATATCCATATAATATTCTACTTATGATTTGATATGGTTCCCCTTTACTTATTTTTTATAAAGTGCATACATGCGAAATGTTGTTTTGCTGAGCAAATATTTATGCTCTCTCTCTGTGCTTTATATTTATTGTTAGTTTCTTTTTAAATTATTTTTAAAGCATTCGCCAACAATAACGCGTTATTTTCTCTAGCCACTTTATGGGGAAAGGAATAATACGACACGCGTCAGTTGCAGTTGTTGTAAAAATAAAATCACCTGCCTTTTCAACATCTTCTCTTCTCATGTGTACAAAACAGGATGTTCATTTCTCACACTTGCACAACTTCTATCATTCCTTTCAAAAGTTACTGAACACGTACTTCGTGTGTATACAATTTGATAAATTCGACAGAAACGTTCCAGAGGGTTAGCCTTGCATGCTATTATGCACCATTCATTTTTTTCATTCTGGGAGTTATATTACTCACGTAATACTGTGTACCATATTTGTTGTGCCGTATACTTGGGTTCGTTATTTCATTACATAATAACAATCTCCCATTGTTGTAATTATAGCTAGCTCGTGCAATGACTTCCCCATGTGCCATCTGCTTCTATTTAAAGGTCAATCATATTCAAAGTCCAGACCCTGCGTGTAATCATTTCACTTCATCCTTGCTACCGGTTTACATGATTTAAAAACCAGCAAGTATTACAGGATGGAACAAATAATATACTCGGAAAACCATGCCAGAGCGATACAGTGAAATGCAAAAGATATTTATCAATTTTATCATAATAAACGAGTAGAACGGATTAGTAGCAAAAAAGTAAATATACATAATATTTATTTGAGAATGGGAAATTGGGACCAGTGAACAGCAGTCGTATTCAATTCATCAAGCAATACTCACAATAAACATTACATAATACTTTTTACATACTTACATGCCTAGGTGTGGGCACTGTTTAAATGAAATAGAAACATTAATTTTATTACAAAGAAAGATTTAATACTAGAAACTGGAATGACATCAATTGTATCAAACATATAATGTTAATTTCATCCTTTTAGTGGTCAACGACTATAATTATGCATCTCATTTGTTCATTGCGTTTACTTGTATTACTACCACAAACGTGGTAATATATGACAATAATTAATAATTAACCTTGAAATTTCATACCTGTTTGAAAAGTGTAGGGTGGAAAAAAGTAATCGGTTAGACGTAGTAGTTAACGAGTTAGTCCTTTATCCAACTTTATAAAAATGTAGGTAAAATGAAGCTCTGCTAGTAGTATACAAGAAATGAATCATTAAATAAAAATGTCTAGTCTAGTATTTTTAAACCGAGCACACTATGAGATAAACAATTTGTATCTACCTATATGCATATCCATACATCGTCAAACAAAGTGTATTGTTCAACAAAATAAGGAAATTCATAGTTACTTGCAAACAATGGCAATTTAAAAAAAGTGAAGTGGAAAATGAGTCATTACCAAAAGCGATGCTATGAATTTGAATTTATCAGCTAATGAAGAAACCACTGGTTTACTAAAAAAAGAATCATCTATACTCACGTTATACTGAAGAAGAATCGATTAGTTAGGTTGTAAACACAATAAGGTACAGGTCTATAAAGTTAACTGGTTCTCATAAAATCATATTTGTATGTTTTGCATTAAATAACCATACATGGCACTAGAAAGTGAGTTAGGACTAATGGTATATTATTTTAGCATTTCTAAGAAACAAAGTCTTCTGGAGAATTTTAATTTTTGATGACTATTTTTTCTCATTTAGGAGTGCCCTTTGTTAGCTAAATTCTTCAAAGATACATTCTGCTTTTGATTTATTGATCACGGCTTGATGATTGTGAACTTGCCACTGACAGAAGGTCATTTCTTGAAGTCAAACCACACATTACTATGCGTTAACATATTTGTGAGATTACTTACGCTGTATGTCTGTCCCCATGAAATTGTAAAACTGAGATTAAATTTACATACCTTGATTTGCTAAAATAGCATATTTCAGTCAAACAGTTCATCCCAATCCAACAGGGAAGAACTGGGGTAAAATTTCTACCTAATTAATAAGGCACAAAATGGATTTTAATACCTCTTTGTTGGAACGAATTGGTCTCTAAAACCAAACTCCCCGAGAGGGGCTGAGGGTGATTTTTCTCATGATCAAAATTCCATAAGGTTTATACAAAGAGAGAAGAGGAGAATAATAGATAACTTCGCGTCTATCATTCTATGCAAGCTATAAGATTTTTGCACATAATCAGCTTGCCTGCGATTTATTATTTTTTTAGTTTAAAGTTAGAAATAACAACGCACGAGTTGCATCATCGATTTTTTGTTACATAAACCTTTTTATTTTAGAGTTTCAAGAGAGTTAAAATTTGCATGGTTCATAAAAATGGTTGTGATAAGAAGTTTTGCATACATATTATGTGTATATTTGTTTAATGATGTCTGCATGTTCTTCTAATTCTTATTGTTTTTGTTGTCTTAATTCTTGGGTACGGCACAGGCACTTATGGTTTTCTTGTAGAAGGTAAACATAAAATCAAAACAAAATATGTGGTCACTTGCCGAAAAATTATGTAAGCATAAAAGCTTGAACCACGACTAGATTCTTTTGACAGAATTTGCAATTTTAATTTTACTCAATGCTTACTAAACAACGAAAGCTGGACAAATAATAAAACTATTATTGTCGTTATGAATTTTGCATTACAGTCATTGTCTCAAGTGGGTTATATGAATTTAATTTGAGCATATTTTATACCTAGTTAACGTTTGATTGGTCGTCTATAATGTTTGATAGTATACACATAAGCAGTGATTATTAGTCATTTAATGCCCTTTTTGTCCTTTAGAGTATTTGCATTGTTTACTGATTCACTAATTCATTGACGTTTATTGTCAGAGGGCACGGTCAAAAGTAAAGTGGTAGTAGAAATAGAAAATTGAAAATATCAAGGACAATAGGATAAAATGTCAGACATCATTAACTTAAATTGAAATTTAATACATACTGAACTGATTGAACAAATATTAGTTGTTAACTTACGCACAAACCACGAGAAAGATTAGCTCATCGCTACATACAGCCACGCTCTTAATAATAATAGGTATACGGTAAGTAAGTAAATGGCAGTGCCAGGTAAGTTATGGTAAGACCAACATCTCAAAAGTATGCCTATGCCTACCGAAAGTTTTTTTCTGTTCTCTAATTTTCCATTATGATTCTAGGCCTAGATAATTCATTCATGAGATCAAAATCATTTTTCAACTCAATCTTATACATACACAACATTTTGCACTGTTTTACAAATGCAGATATCCATCCTTGCTTATTTCAAAAAGTACCAAATCAAATCATAATTATATTATTTAGTATCTTATGAGCTGGAAAAACGAACACTTTTGTTTCACAAACAGGTGCTAATCCTGCATCGTTGATTGACAAGTTATGTAAAAATTTACTTACGCCATCGATAAAAAGTTTACTTTGCGATGGAGGTAAACAATTAATTGAACTCGAATCAACAAGAACAATGAGTAATTGAATCCAACCAATCTCATAAATTCAATTAAAAAATTCAAGGTCGCTTGTCCACCTGCACACCTGCTGCGTCGTCAATATTGCATACAGATTATATAACTCGATTATCTAGGATATTTTGGTATATCCGCATTCATAGACTATTAGGCAAGAATAGTTTTTTACTTGGTTTAATTCAATAAACGTCTTATGTTGGTTGAAGATTTCGTTGGCATTTGGTATTTATAGCTCATTATTATACCTGTCCTTTAGGGAAAACATTTATCCACTAATGATTAAAATGTGCAAATTTTCATGTTTGTTTGCGCCATATTTATTAGTTAAATCATTAAATAACAGAGATTACTGTTTGAGCTGTAACAGTAAATACTTTGAGCAAGTGTCACTTATCATAATATTATTTTTACGACGCTTTCTGTCAATTTCTAAGGTTAAATGGAATATCAGATAAACCTTGTGGTAATGCATGCTATTACTTGCGCAAAAATATCACACAAAATTTGATTATGCATTTCGTACAAAATCGAATTATAAATGAAACATTTCCTGTATTCGAGTGTCCTATTTTTTCTTACTTCAACCCTTTTATGCTGATAGTGTGAATGTAAGCTTTATGTTATGACGATGACTGCTGTTCAAAATGCTTACTTCATCGCGTCACCTTGAAGACACCCCTACAGTTGTCGTTGCCAGTATGTACAATGGCTTGAGATTTCGTAGAATCATTTCCAACAAACCTTAAAGACAAATATTTTTTTATAAAAATATGAATATAATAGCGTTACAGGCGTATCACCTGTCTATATTGTGTTTATCATTCATTAGTTAGACGTAGGCGTTAGGGTCGTCTTTCGTACTTTGTACATTCCCAGTTGACATTGCATTGTATTTTTGCACATTTTAACAAAAAAGGAGTCTAGAATTTTTCATCGGCAGTGGTCTGTCAGTCCAAGCACAAATATTGCACAATATTTTTAGGACATGGACGCAATTAATTCTATTGTCATCCGTTTTGTAAAAGAATATTGAAAATTTAATGGAATTTTAAAAAGATTAGTTAACACTAATGAATTTTCTCTGAGTAGGATAGCACACGAAGTACGAAATATGCTCTAACGGACATTAACTAAATTTACAGAGAAATTTATGTTTGCTTTTTTATAATTTGTATGTAATCAAACTGATAAGGCTATTATTGCACAATACACATCATGATGCTATTATTGCAATTACCTATTAGAACAGCATTACGATGAGTTTAAAACCAAGTTCACTTATCGGGAGAAAAAAAGCTTTGTTCTTATTGGTGTTGAGTACTGACTCTCTGTGACAATGAGTGGACAAATATTATGCAAATATTTTACTCACGATTTATATCATAGCCACAATTTATTTCATTATTTGTTCAGAAAACGTTGGCATTGAATGTTATGCATATTTGCATAAGGATTGTATGATGTAAAACCAGAAGTACTGATTTACCAGATGTGAACATTAGGTATTTTTTATAAAAAAAATATGGGTATACTGTGGCTAGTCCTCTTGATACTACCACTGTGCTACAGTGCAATTGTGTGGTATAGAATGATTTTTGTCGGCCAATTATGAATTATCAATGATTTAAGTTTTTGTCAGACTAAATCCAATTTACTATAACTTGTATCATTATTATGTATTCTGGTTTTGGACTATTATAAGGAGCAAGGTGTATGATGCTACTAAAAAGGTACAGTGATGACAGTTTAGATTTGCACACTTCATTTTCATTTTTTGTTGGACCAATAATAATTTTGAAGCTGTGCATTTTCCTTTTTTAGAAACATCTTAGTAAGAGCTACTAATACTACCCCCTCATGACGATTACAATGATGATGTTATGACAACAGAAAGGAACTGCTTCTGGTGAACAGCCTTGAAAATTCTTCAAATGAGTCAGAAATGCTTACTGATGCGACAAGATGTAAAATCCACAACATATTTTTTCTCCTACAAAAGGGTAAATTCAAATTCTATACCACATCATGTCTAGTTGACGTGAATATACATGGAAAAAGTTTCGCTGGAAGTGTGCTTTTCATATTGTTACTTTCATATTATATAAGTATGCAGTCGTGCGTGATTGGATATATATACTACTACTACATAATACTACAAAATGACATAATGATATTAGAATAATAATATACTCTGATAACTTACCACTAGTTACTCCAATCAAATCCAAGTAATCACGTTTTTACAGATCTCCAGAATTACAAAGCACTGCACTGTAATCACTTGAATTTCAGTAAAAACGAATTAAAATTGATTAAGACTTGCGGTTACTTGTTTTTTAAGGAATGTCAAAAAGACGACGTGACACATATAACCAAAATAAGAATTCAAGGACGAACGCAATGAAATTTTCAAAATGATATTTACTACTCACTTATTAATTATACATAAGTACAGATATGAAAATGGATATTAAATTTTGAACTTAGCACATAGAACTAAATTTGAACTTATTAGTATACTAAAGTTATTGTTATGAATGATAATATTTACAGTATCTTCAACTTGGATCTCAAGGTTTGTGCTCACACAAAAACTAGAGCTATCTCTTCCACTATCCCGTTTAGAATTTTTCCATAAAATGTTAAATCCCGGAAGAGAAAATTCTGTCTATGGGATTCACAAACGGAACCAAGTCAAGGAGAAATGGTGAACAATGGAGCTCTACCAAAGCAGAAGCACCATTCATAAAAACAAGACCCACTTTTCAGATAAAATCAGACAATGAAAATCAGACAAAACAAAATGGGACATGGGCTTTTTCAACTTATTTTTTTCAGGTTGATGATGATGAAGCTCTCAGGTCTTCCTGTTTCCAGCAGCATGAATTCTGTGTTCATTTATCAAGCACACATTTACTTGGTTGTTTTTGTGAAGCTGGCGTTTTTTCTTTTTCTTCCTCACAAAAATGCTCTACACAAACTCGTGGTGGTCAACTCTACACTTTTTCAGAGATTCTGGCAATAAACCAAGAGTTGCTGTGTGGTGGAATAATGTTGCGGATGATACACACGCATAAACAACATAAACAAGTAATTTTAACACAAACGAATGCGTGCAGTAAACAAAATGAAAATAAAATATGTATGTATTTTCTTTATAGTTGTCACATTTCACTCCGAAGCTTAAACATAAATGTTCATTAATACTCCAGGCATGAGTTCCAGAAAATTGGAAAATTGTATAGTTTTCCTGCGTCAACTCCTGTGCCTGGACTTATTAAAGAAATACGTTATGACTAACTCTGATGAAAAGCTTTTCAATTGTCACGCTTTAGATTGTGCAATGTCGCTGTTGTCACTAGCCAATTTGTTTGATGCACCCTTCGCATTCTTTGTTACCAAAAATTACAATATTACGCCAAGATAATATGTATGTATTTTTTATTCTATGATACAATTCAAGAACACCAGAACATCTTTTCTGTTCACTGAAAGGCTAAAAAATAAATTACACACCGAACTCCTGCCGACAAGCTTCGCTGTGATGCCAGCCTTTTTTGTATCGTTCTTTGTATTTCGTGCTGCTAAATTGCTCCAGACACACAACGCTGGCTTACCATCATGCATCAGTACGTGTAATGCGTATTTTTTGCGGTTGACAATGAAATGTCAATGCCTCCTATTGAAAATTTCTTCAGAAATAGGCTCCGCTTCGGTTAGTTTACCATTGTAATGATGTAGAACATTGGTACAATTACTGATGGTGGTGTAGTTGTAGTGTGCAACAATTTCTCATCACTTGTCAATGGCAAAAGGAACACACTCGCACGTAACAGAATAGACTTATTATTAGACCTTTAAGAACATGTGCTTCGAGGTCCCAATCCGTCCAACCGCTTTGCCTGATCAACCTGAACTAGCTTGGAATGTGCATAAGAAATATGATGAAAATTGGAAAAGGGAAGTAGTCCTCCAATTCAATTTCATCATCTTCATCACACATTACACATTCAGGCAGGGCAAACACGTAGACCACCATAAAAAAGTATCAAGGAAATGTACAAGAACGGAGCAAGATTATAATAGTCTACATTTATATATGCGTTTATGCCTTGTCGCTAAAGTACATTATTTTTTTATAAAACATTCGGCATTCATCACATATCACATCAAAGTACGAAAGAAGGAATGACGAAGTGACAAGCAAAATTCTCTTTTCTTTAGCTTCCTTCTTCATTTAGGGAACATTCATGAAAATATATTGCTTTGGAGTTTGTGATGATAAAGTTTAATATACTTTACTGAAGACTGATGAATACTTGAAAGACATTGAGCAGGTATCCATTTATACTACACATTGTTAGTCCTCCAAGGCATTATATATACAAAGCTGGTGCGTATAACACATCCCTTTTTGTGTAAATTCGTAAGATGTTCTATTATTCAGTAACAAAAACTCGAAATCCCTTCATGCCATCAATGGCTACATCAGATATTATAATAAATATTATATACATATATAAAATGCAAAATGATAAAAGCCATATGCACGAGACGTTAGTCTCATAATGACATTATATGTGATTCTGTATCCTTTACAATGGTATACTTTGAATGTATGTTTGAATCTCAGTATACCAAAAAACTAAAAGTTTATTGCCTACAAACTGCATTGAGTTGAACTACATCAGTTATTTCAATGCGTTTTGTAACTGTAACTTTTATAATTCACAATACGCAACAGAATTAATAATGATTTTTCTGAAGCAGAATAACATCCTATATCCTACATTAAAAATGAAAAGATGTGCGTATATGACAGTGCAATGTTGAATAATGTGTGGACACGAAGTTGAAGACGTTATGCTGCTATGGGAAGTAATGAGTAACCCTCCATCTAACTACACGTCATATACTCGAATGTTGCGGAAACG
>JAHZMV010005952.1:0-15684 GCA_027743765.1 Coecobrya sp. COE2
TATAATTGCTATAGCCCTGACGTACATGACCAGCCTAATACACAAAAACGGTGTGCACTTCAGACAGTTTTGGAACCGCTATGTGGCAGAAAATGCATTTGCGCGTAGACAACTTAAGGCAGCGCCACCAATTGGATTCAGAGTTGGACCGTATGGTTTATGTACCGCAAAATTGGGCCTTGCAATTTGTGACGATATTGTTAGAAATACTGTTACAATACTATTATTAGGCACTACCTAGGTATACCTATAATTTATGTGAATTATAATTTGTACTCCTTCATATTTTTATCACGACAATTTTAGATATTAATCCATACATATTTTTCAAAGCATTGTAATACCTTGTAGGTATGTTCTGAAGTATCAAATACAATAATAAATATATATACTTGAAAATGGTTTAAAAGGAGTTTTTTAATCACTGCCACTGAAAAGTTATTTTATATAAGCTATAAAATGATTTCTAATATAAGTATGTAATACAATAATTTCAATACCATTGCTGAAATTAGTACTGTGCCATGACATATGGAAAATTTATTTCTGCAATAAAGGAGACATAAATAACTACAACAAATTCATTAAAACGGTCAAGAGTTTCCTGATTGAATTCAAACGTTTTACATTATTTTATTAAGTGGTTTGCAGCTATTACAACGAAATATAATTAGTATTCAAATAGATGACTTCAAAATTCGTCTAAAATTATTTTCCGGAAAACCCGGAAATAAAATCTTAAATGTGGAGAAGGAATTTGAAGAACTGTTTTTGGCTTTCTGATATGCAGTGGAATGGAATGACAGGGTTTAAAATGCACTCTAAATTTGAGAGTTGTCAGTTTGAGAGAGAATCATAGCATGTGAGTACTTTTTGTTTTTTAAACCATCGGTTCCCTTAGCATCATATCTCAAGGCTTGATGAAATCTAATGTATAGTTTTCAGAGATTATTTAAAACGTTTGATTTGCTATCAATCATATGCAAAAAGTAAAGTATCTACTAATATTTTCTGAAGATATTGCATCAAAGTTCTGTGATTGGCACATTCTGTCGCCTAATATGTAATAACTGACATCGGGCTTATTCAAAATAGTTCATGTTTTGTATTTTAGAATAGGTTAGTTCTTCCAGATTGTCCATTCATCATTCAAATTGCAGGTAAGAATTATGGGATATTATATAAACGATTGGTTTCAATAAAATATGTTGCCAAAATAAAAATATGTAGCCCTACATTTATGGTAGTTCCCGTAGTGAATAATTTGTCCAGCCAATAGGACGAATTATAAAACATACCTGAAACTCTTGCAACACTATCAATTACAAAATGTCGTAAATGAAGCATTTATTTTTCTATTTCAAATCTGGAGTATGTCATTTTTTTACATTGCTGGCAAAAAATTACTCGTATCAAAATTTGCCAATTAAATAATTTTCAAGCTATACATGAGGCAACATTAGAGCACACAACTTTCAAAAACGAAACATCCGGTCATTTTGAATAAATAATGGTATACTAGATTTAAATTCAAGTTTTATTTGCATTTTGCAAGCAAACCTAAATGAATAAACATTACCGGACAACTGATGGGATAAATAATAGCTGCTAAATTATTCCTTTGGACATTGGATTTTTCGTGCGCCGAATGGCTTTTAAAATAGCCATAAATATAAAGACAACACAAGAATGCCATGCAATCATTTTAATCCCTATGATTTAGGAAATTTCCGGTGAACTTGCCAGCATTGGATAGGTATTTTGGACGTCCTCTCAGTTTAACAAAGATTTCAAAGGAAAGAACAAGAATCAATTCTACTATTCTAACTCTATCAAAAGCTGAACACAAAAGTGCAAACATTCAGAATTGTAATTTTCTGTCACAGTCAACTAACCATGGCACTGACAAAAGGATTCTTTGATATCCACCACTTCTTTCAAAAAGTAGGTGTTGCCCTGCCATACATGACGGATTCACACAAAACATATCTCATGGATAATCCGTCTTACAAATCAACACCACAAAAGCTGCTCCGAATATATTCTCTCATTACCATGGACTGTGGGTTTATATTTCTACTATATAGACTGATATGGTTACTTTACCGTTGGAAGTCATACACAATTTATCACATGGAAGAAGGAATATTATGTGCACTAGTTGTTTGTACAACAATAATATCAAATTCATCCTGTCATGTAATAATAAGAAATCAAAAGCGAATTCAATTCCTTGTCAATCAACTAGTAAAAATTGTTCAGGGTAGTCAGGTACAAGGTTCTACAAATATGATTTATTATTTAAAACTATATTTTGTCTATGGACTTACAGCAACCTTTTGCTTTACCTCTGTTGTGTATGCTGCTATCCCATTTGTAATGCAATTGAACCCTCTGCAGACCATTTTTGGAACAAGTGTTCTGGCTAAGCTGGTGTGTTCAATTCTTTACAGTTCCATGAATACTTTCCCAGCTGTTGCTACATCGTCAAATATTATACTTATAGCTGTTTACGTGGAGGGATTAATAATTTACTCGAATCAGACCTACAATTGTAAAAATATTGCGAAGTGTCTCTCACCTAAGAAATTGTTATCAAAATTTTCAAAATCTTATTGTCGCCTCACAGCTGTTCAAATTCATATATCATTTGCAACGGAAATTTGTCAAATGTTTTTGGTAATTTTGATATTTGTGGGGATCTTCTTAGCAACTTGTAGCAGCCTTAGTACCTTGAAATTTTATGGTCATTTGAATTTTGTTATTTACTTGATAATGCCAACAATAACCGTTGCGTGTTTTGGAAATGCTTTAGTACTGACGTACATGACAAGTATTATTCACAGAAACGGGGTCCGTTTCAAAAACTTTTGGAGACGGTATGTGGGACAAAATCCAATTGCTCGGAGGAAACTTAGGGCAGCTCCATCAATAGGATTTATTCTTGGACCATATGGTTTATGTACTGCGAAATTAGGCGTGGCAATTTGTGATGATATTGTTCACAATACAGTGTCAATACTTCTGTTAGGCAGAACGTCGGATTAACGATATTTTGGATAGGCGACCACATATGTGTGCGGACGATTTGCAATGATATGGGTCGAAACATGGTTAGATAACTATAATTGGATGATGCTTATTAGTGTTTTACTGATTCATTCCTTAGAATATTCGCTATTGTGTTTATTTTTCATTATAGCTGAACAAGCTTTTATAAAAGTCAGAAAAAAATGAAATTACCTTTACTTCTCGAATAGTATATGGTGTTGTTTACAATAGCATAAGTGTATACATATAAATCAGAACTAATTTGATGATTAATTTTTTAAAATTAAATGTTGTGAAATAATATGTGTATTGATATGTGTATTCTTGTTATAATAATACATTATCATCAAAAAGTTGAATTGGTTTCGGATAATTAGTGATTTAAAGTTGCTTAGCAATCTCCGATCCAGTTGATTCATCGAAATAAATTATTAAATATATCCATGTGCATGTATATGCAAACAAATTAGCTTAATGTTAGCGTTATGTAAAAGTAAATTGTTAAAAGTAAATTAAATGTTAAATTGTTCCTCGCATACAACTTTTCTAACTCAATTTAAGCCACATTTATTGTGAGTCCGTCATGCTATTAAATTTTCTTCTAATGCTTTTTGTATACTCAGCATGTCTATTAAATGTAATTACATGAACGACTGGTACTATGTTTGGCCAGAAATTAAAATTATTGTTGCGGTACAAACGTAGCTACTGTGACTGTTGCTGTCAATTCATGTTCAAAAATGCAAAAGCGGGGAATTACTAAACATTAAAACAGGAATATTTGCGACAATATCAATTTCCAAATGAGATATTTTAAACATTTATGGAGTGTTTACTCTCCTTTTAAAAATTTACCAGACAGTGTGAATTATTTCTATTTGAATTCAACTGATATATGTTGTGTAAATTTGGTCCTCCAGGAGGACTCCTCCTAATAAAAAACTAAAATGATTACGAATAAACATTTCTTTGCCACATGAAATGCAATAAATAACTACCAAGCTATTCCAACTGTCATGATATTTTAATGACTGATTATATGAATATTTGCTGCGGAAATATATATGGTTTTTTAAACAGAGCAATAATATTCCAATTATAAAACTGCCATTGAATTTGAAGGTTCTTAAAGAAATCATGTATAATTTAGATATCCTGTCAAACTCTTACGATAAAAATCAATATTGTTGCCATCCTGTGTTGGGATTGTTGCAGTACTTCCAATACGTTTGAATGTGAATGTTTAAACGAAAACTGAATTTATCAAGCATTTCACATATGAAAAAATTCACAATAGAACTGTTTTGAAAATATTCAAACCGGAATAATTTGACAGCTTCTCAGAAAAATTGCTTTAGAATTCGGTTGATAATTGAATATTATAATTAATTTTGATATAGCAAAATATATTGAAACCAGTACCATATATTATAAATATTTTCATCATCGAATGACTATGGCACTAACCACAGGATTTTTTAACGTCCATCAATTCTTCCAAAAGATTGGGATCGCCTTGCCTTATATGACAGATCCAACGAATCAAATTATCTGTGAAAACCCGTCTTACCATTCAACATCAAGAAAACTATTCCGAATTTATTCACTGGCTACCATGAATTGTGTCTGCATCTTTCTTATAACCAGATTAGTATGGTTATTCTACCATTGGAAGTCATACACAAATCATCATATGGACGAAGGAATATTGTGCGGACTATGTATTTGTGCAGCGGTAATTGCAAACGGGTCTTGTTATGTGCTAATAAGGCATAATAAACTAATTTCGTGGGTTGTTAATCAATCTGTCAAAATGGTTCAGGATGTACGAGTTCATCGTTCATCAAACGTGGTTTATCTTATGCAACTATATTTTGTGTACGGACTTACAGCCACATTTTCCTTTACTGTCATAGTTTTTGCCGCTGCTCCATTTGTAGTGTCTTTTGACCCAATACAGACAATTTTTGGAACAAGTGTTCCGGTCAAATTCGTGTGTTCAATACTTTACGGTTTCATGCCAGTATATCCCGTGGCTGCTACTTCGTCAAATATCATATTTTGTATTGTCTACGTGGAGGGCATAATAATTTATTCGAGTCAGTTGTTTAACCGAAAAAAGCTGTTTTATTTTTGCTCACCGACAAAATTATTTTCAAAATGCTACAGCCGCTTAAAAAATGTACAACTTCATTTGATACTTGCAGCGGAAATTGATCAAGTGTTTCTCATAATCCTCATTTATGTTGGTGTTCTCTTGGCAACCTGTACTGGATTTAGTACATTAAAATTATACAACCATCTACATATTGTGGTATACATGATAATGCCTACGGCAACCTTTGGATGCTTTTCTATTGCTTTGGTACTGACGTATATGGGTAGTATAATTCTAAAGAACGGGGTGCGTTTCAAACATTATTGGAAACAACATGTGGGGAATAATAGTATTTCCCGCAGACAACTTAAGGCTGCACCAATAATGGGATTTATTGTAGGACCATATGGCTTATGTACTGCTAGATTGGGCCTTGCCATTTGTGATGATATTGTTCGAAATACGATGGCAATACTTTTATTAGACAATGCTTCTGGACAGCAATAATTCAAATAAATCATCTGATGTCGACACCCGACTTCAATCGAGCTATGTAACAATTTTTCAATGCAAGATCGATAATAATATCGTTATTGTGATTGATAAGTATAAACAAGTCTTAAGATAGTCTATAATTCTCAGAGTTTGTATATCCACTGATATATTATGTCAGCTAAATAATTGTGTTTTTAATTCCCACGTATAATCATTATCAATTCTATTGGTTGCCTGTTTAATTAAAGTATTTTGCTTTTAAGATAAAAGTTTCTTTCAAATATATCATTTGGATTAGGAAGATAAGCATTGAAATATTTTATTTTAGACTTGCTTTGACATATTTTTTGGAAGTATTTTTTAGCTTAGGGATTATTATTATGATGGAGTGGCGGAATAAAATTTGGATTGAGGTTGTGGCGACAGTGGCAGTATGCAAGCAGAGGTTTGTCCAAATTTCGCATATTAGCTACCCACGTCTGCTTGTCATATTTAATGGAATCCTACCTCTGTTAATATCGCCAATCACCAAGACTATATTTCATATATTCCAACCAACAAATGTAAATTTATTTCTATCCGTCTAGTTACATAACGTTTCGCCAATTACTTTAAGACGCTAACGCCACTTAAAACTACTTACAGCCCCCAAAAATTTTGTGAAAATTGGTAGGTAAAAACAATGAAAATTAAAATGTAAATGCCTCGATTATATTATTAACTAAATATATGTCACATAAATAAATAATAAATATATGAATTTTCCACTACGAATCCCGTGTACATATTATTAACTAAATATATGTCACATAAATAAAACATCAAATGTTTTTCAAGACATCTTAGCACATATAAATGTATAATGTTTTATTTTATTTCACAGTGAGTTCGTATTCGTGTATTCGTATAACTTAGGCTTGTTAAGGAAATATAAATAGTAGCAACTAAAAACTTGCTCAAAGCATATTTAGTAGCTTGCCTTCGGTTTGCATTTTAATTCAGCATGACCACTGTGCTTGTATCCCCATATATCCTTCCAGCATTAGAAAATCTGGTCCTATAATTTGTGGAACAATATCAAAAATAAATACTTCGATCAAATAATTTACTAATTAAATATTTGTCAATAGACGGTAACATTTTAAAGACAGACAACATCCTGTAATCTGGAATATGTGTATGCAGATTTATTTGTTATCGATATTGTGTTAATCTTTAGTCAAGATGTTTACACATTTTCTAGCTAATTGGAATTTGAATTAAATTGCTACATGAATTTTATTGTTGCTTTGCTGCTCCTGATAAAATCAGAACATATCCATGCTACTTGAAAAGAATAAATATTTCCTGATTATTTGAAATATAATCGATAGCAACCGAGTTAGTCGTCTATCCGTAACATTTAATGACACAAAATAAGAACAGTAAATGGTAAAATATGAAATGAAACAGCCAATCTAACGCAGCCCATACTCTTCCAACCTACTCTACGCTACGCAAACGGCAGTTGATTAGTCATCACAACACCATCACATCTACGATTAAAAGGTTAGTATCTCAATCATGACGTTGTGGTGTAATGCAACATACCCAAACTGGATACTTTGGAGACCCTAGTTCGAAGCTAGGCAATGTCACATAAATTTTGGACATTAGGCTTCACTATACCCAATGTCACACTTCAGATCTTCCAGGTCAGATTAGACTTACAATAGGTCATTATTATCATTATTATTAGGTCATATTATTATTATTATTATCCACTTAATATCCTAATTATTTAACTACCTACTAAATTCTATTGTATATATACTAATACTAACCTACCACTAAATTGTCTAATAGAAAAGTCACATTCACTGTATTATACAATAGTAAGTCTCCCATTACTCTCATCCGTCATACGAATATCCGAAGTCGGGGATACAAGCATCATACCGACATAAAATAAGAGGGCTGAGTCATAAATGGGTAAAACTGGGTAAAAAATTCCATAATGTTTTTCAGTTCATTTCCTACATTATTAGTAGCGTTACCAAAAATGATTTCAAAATAATCAAACTACAGCCTTTAATTAACTTTATTAACTATTGAGTACAATTGGCAAAACAGTATTCAAAATAATATTGAGAACAGGGATGTGCTTAATAGAGGTAAAAACTTTAGTAGAGGAAATGGACGCACAATTAAATAAATTTTCCTTACTTTATTTTGCAAAGGATAAAAATATACCAGAATTTTTTAAATAATCCTTGCTCTCAATACTTAGTTGAGAAAAAACAACGAGTTATAAAAGAAAGGCGATGTTGTCATTTTGAATAAATAATGGTTTTTCCATGTTTTTGTTTTAATTTTGAAACCATTTGTTCCACATTGTGTCTAAATAATTTGAATTTAATTCGGATTCCCTTTATTTTCTTGGTGTGCTACTAACAGCAGTATGTATAATATTTTCCAAATGCCACAAAATGGACCAAAATTACTGGACAACTGAAAAGGTAAATAATAGCTGCTAAACTATTCCTGTTGTTATTACATCAACATGTTTATCGTCTCGAATAGTTTTTAATGCAGCAGTGGATATACATAAAGGGCATTACTTGCAACCGCTGTAATTACCAGTAATTTAAAGAATTTGCCGATACTTTACCAGACTTGGCTAATTATTTTTGCAATCCTCATCTGGAATTCTAACTGAAATATGGTTGCATATGAATGTCGATGTAAAACATGGAGTCAGTTTAACAAAAAATTTTAAAGGAAAGGACACCAAATAATTTGAGAATATTCCAAGCCATACAAATCGACAGATTTCCATAAAAATCTCTTGAGCGTTTCCTAATCTAACACGGTTAATTTTTAACTTTGAAATCACTCTGAACCTAAAACTGTAAATATTCTGAAGTACAGTTTTTCTATGGCTCTTACAAAAGGATTCTTTGATATTCATCACTTCTTTCAAAAAATTGGAGTTGCTCTACCTTACACGACAGTTTCACACAGAACCTCTCTCCAGATCAATCCTTCATACCAATCAATATCACAAAGGCTATTCCGAATTTCTTCTATTGTTGTCATGGATTGTTGGGGTACATTTTTACTCTTTAGATTAGTGTGGTTACTATACCGTTGGAAGTCATACACAATTCATCACATGGACAAGGGTATATTATGTGCTCTAATTGTTTGTTCAGCGATAATATCTAACGCTTCTTGTGTTGTTGTAATAAGACACGGGCAAAGAATTGAATTCTTGGTTAATCAACTGGTCAAAGTTATTCAGGTAATTGGGATACAAGATTCTACAAACATAGTTTATCTTTTAAAATTATGTTTTGTCTACGGGATAACGGCAACATTTTCTTTTATCGCCATCGTCTACGCAGCTGCCCCATTTGTAATGCAATTTAATCCTCTGCAGATGATTTTGGGAACAGGTGTTCTGGCAAAAATTGTGTGTTCAATTCTTTACAGTTCACACTCTATTTTTCCAGCTGCTGCTACTTCGTCAAATATTGTACTTACTGCTGTCTATCTTGAAGGATTAATGAGTTACTCGAATCAAATTTACGACTGTAAAAATCTTTCTAATTTTCTGGCACCTAGGAAACTATTTTCAAAATTTTCAAAATGCTATTGCCGTCTTACTGCAGTTCAAATATATCTCTCATCTGCAACAGAAATCAGTCAAATGTTTTTGGTACTTTTGATATTTGTGGGAATTTTCTTAGCAACTTGTAGCAGCCTTAGTACCTTGAAATTGTATGGCCATCTGAATTTCACTATTTACTTGATAATGCCCACAGTAACTGTTGCATGTTTTGGAATTGCTTTAGTACTGACGTATATGACCAGTATTATACACAGAAACGGGGTGCGTTTCAAAAAGATTTGGAGACCGTATGTTGGAGAAAATACAATTGCTCGGAGGAAACTTAGGGCAGCTCCATCAATAGGATTTATTCTTGGACCGTACGGTTTATGCACCGCCAAATTGGGAGTAGCAATTTGTGATGATATTGTTCAAAATACGATGTCCATATTGTTGTTAGGGTCTGCATCGGAATAGTTTTAAATTCCATACTTACATTAAATCTAATTTTATGCTATTTAAATAAATATATTTTCCTGTATTAAAACCCGCAAGTTAATAATTTTTGTATAACAATAAATGTTGTATAAATCAGGTAAGCCATGGTTTTTGAGCGGTGCCATTAAGCAAATTAAGTAGTTTGAACATGCCCTTTGATGTACAAATACAGATATCTGCAACATGTAATTTTTACATTCCTAACAAAACATTTGGAAAACCAATAAAGTAGATTACTAAACTAACTAAAAATGAGCGACTATTCGAGCGCGTAATATTCAAAAGAAAAAAAAACATCCGGCCATTTGGAATAAATGAAGGTTTATTAGCATACAATTCAACGCCAATTTTCAAAGTATTTTCATGGGTTCTACATTTGACAATTCCATATTTTTCAATAAAAAATTCAACTTCAATTTAATTGTAGTGTATTTTATTTCAATTGGGTGTACCCTATCACACGAAAGCATAATGTATTTTCAGAATACGGATAAGAATTACTTGTCTATTAAAAAGATTATTTATAACTGCTTAGCGATTCCGCTTGCAACTATATTTTAATGACAAGCTACATGAAAATGTTGGTTCTACAATTTATCTTACAAATATACGTTACAAAAGCTATTCCGAACTTGTTTACTAGATAGCCCGAACGCTGGGGTATATTTATACTCAATAGGTTAATGTGATTATTGTATGGTTGGGAGTCGTACATAATTCATCATATGGTCGAAGGAATATTATGTGCACAAGTTGCATGTATAACAGTAATAGCAAACGCATCTTGTTATACCGTAATAACTCATCAGAATGAAATTCAGTAGCTTGTTAATCAAGCAGTAAAAGTGGTTTCTGATATTCATGTTCAAAGGCGTTCAACTGTGGTTTATCTTTCAAAACTATGTTTTGTGTATGGGCTTCCGCAAAGTTTGTCTTTTCTGTCATCGTATAGGCGATTGTCCCATTCGTACATTCGTAAATCAATTTAATCCACTGCAGACCATTTTTGGAACGAATGTTTTAACTAATCCGTTGTGCTCTATTCTTTACAGTTTAATGCCAGTTTTTCCAGTCGCGTCAATCTTATCAAATCAATTTGTATTATCTTTGTTGAAGGACTAATCATTTACTCAAGTCTTTTATACGACAGCAAAAGGAATTTAAACTGTTTCCCCAAGTACAAAATTACTACTAAAATTTGTGATATCATATTGCAAACTAAAAACTATACAAATTGAGCTCACGGTTGCAGCTAAATTAAACAAGCATTTCTTAATTAGTCGAACGTTTTTGGTATTTTTGATGTTTGAGGGGATCTGCCTAGCAACTTACAGTAGCCTTACTATTTGGAATTGTACAGCCATCTGAATCTGGTTGTCCGGTTTACTTGATAATGCCAGTAGCAACCGTTGCATGCATTGGAATTGCTTTGGTGTTGACGTTGGTGTTTGGCTTTATACGACCAGCCTTATATACAAAGGGCCTGCAATCACATTTTGTATTGCAATACTTAAATCAGGAAATATAAATGAGCCATTGACTTTAAAGTTTAATTTTGTTTACCTTGTATTTTCAATTTCATGTATACCTATAACTGAATTTTTCATTTTACATAGTTATGTTTTAGTTTGTTTGCCTGTCTATCTGCCTGTCCTTGCAAGCTGTATCTTATTCTAGTTATCTGTCCTAGTTATTGATCGTTTTGCCCCAAATTGATGAGATGAGATTGAGGTGGGCCGTTGGCAGTGGTTATCCCGCTGACAGACTTTGAGATTTGGAGACCCGTAGGCCAATCCCAATGGGAGATTTGTCGAGAGAATCAGATAATACATTCACATGATTTCATTACGGGCAAGAATTTTTACAACATGGATTCATGGTGAACCAAGAGTTTGTAATTTTTTTTCAATTATATTGAGTCAACTGATGCAATGAGGGACGAGTGAAGGCACGAATATCTCAGGGTCAAATATTTTTATATTTTGACTAATGTTCATTTAAGTTTAACTCATCTGATATCTTCGTTTTTTATTTTGGTGTTCCATGTCATACCAAAATAAAACAATTTTCCAAAGAACTGGGAATGAAAACATTAGCAGACTACCGACACGCAATCAATAATATCTACGAATCCATTCCTTTAACCCTGATATTTAATAATTCTAAGTACTTTAATGAGGTTCGAAATTATATAACTACCATTCGATTTGAAGGTTCATATGTATTATTCGCAATTTTTGACATGGTCAAAACAATAACAATCAAAAATGCACGTCGTCCAATATTGGAATTCGCAGAACTCCAGATGCAGGTGGATTTAAATGTAAAAAGGAAAGTCAGTTGAAAACATATTTTCATAGGGCGAATTTCACATGAAATCATTTTGAAAATATCAAATCCAGAATAACAGGAAAGATTCCCTGACATTGGAAAATTTCACCTGCCGTAACTGAATACTTAATTTAACGTGAAACTGTGAAATCCATTAAAATTTATTTCGTAAAATACAATTGATTTGAGTTCCAATTTTCCTTCTTTGTCCATTTACTATGGCACTTACGGAAGGATGTTTTGATATCCACCGTTTCCTTCTAAAAGTAGGGATATCATTGCCATATATGACAGGTGATAACAAACAATTTTTTTGTGACAATCCGGCATACAAAGCAGCATCAAGAAAATTATTTAGAATTTATTCACTCGTAAGCATGAACTGTTTTTGCACCTTCCTTCTATCAAGATTAATGTGGTTACTCTACCGTTGGAAATCATACACAGTTTACCACATGGACGAAGCAATATTGTGCGGGTTATGTGTTTGTGCTGGGGTAATAGCAAACGGATCCTGTGATGTGATAATAAGACATCATAAACTAATTCAGTATTCGATAAATCAGTGTGTCAAATTTGTTAAGGATGTTCGCGTACAAAATTCTACAAGTCTGGTTTATCGTTTAAAACTGAACTTTGTGTATGGAATTACAGCCACTTTTTCTTTTACTGTTATCGTGTTTGCTGCCGCTCCACTTGCCACAAATTCTGAACCATTGCAAATCATTTTTGGATCAAGTGTTCCAGTCAAATTGGTTTGTTCAATTCTTTACGGTTTCATGCCAGTTTATCCAGTGGCTGCTACATTATCAAATATCACACTTTGCCTTGCCTACGAAGAAGGTTTAATCATTTACTCGAACCAGATGTATAATCGTAAAAAGCTTTTTTATTTTTCCTCACCAGCAAAATTATTTTCAAAATTTTATTCCCGCTTTAAAAGTGTGCACCTTTATCTCATATTTGGAACGGAAGCGGAGCAAGCGTTTCTTGTATTACTTATATATGTGGGTGTCCTGTTAGCAACTTGTAGCAGCTGGAGTACCTTGAGATTGTATGGCCATCTGAATCTTGTTGTTTATTTGATAATGCCAACGGCAACCATTGTATGCTTTTCTGTTGCTTTGGTTCTAACATATATGACCAGCCTATTACACAGGAATGGGGTGCGTTTCAAACAATTTTGGAAACAATATGTGGGAGAAAATCCAATTGCCAGAAGGCAACTTAGAGCAGCTCCTTCAATTGGATTCAAAGTAGGGCCGTATGGTTTATGTACGGCGAAGCTGGGGCTTTCAATTTGTGACGACATTGTTCGAAATACAGTGACAATACTTTTATTAGGAACAACATCGGAACGATTATAATTCTTCCAAACTATTCAATGTGAACTCCCTCATTGGTCTTCTACTTCTGAAATTTTGAAAAGTTATCTTATAAGATAACAATATATATGTAGAGTGACAATCGCATGCAACATGATGGCTGGCATTGTCATTGTATTTATTTGTTTGCATACTGGATTGTGTTAACTACCTACTACTACAATTACCTTCCTTATTTCAATGAATTCAAATTTTGCTTCATTTTCATACTATATTTATGTAGTGAATGCTTCAAGGTTTGCAAATGTTAAGTAACCTTTGGTACTTTCATGAGGATTTATACATTTCGTAGATAATATCAATTTGAATTATATAAATTGCAATCTCACATTTATTGTTACTTTGCAGTTCTCGATAAAATCAGAATATTTGCGTTCAACTTGAAACGAATCAATATAACCTTCCATATGAGAATGAATTATATAATCCGCGGCTATCATGTAATGTGACTAGCCATGAATTTTTAAGGACACAATGTACGAACATTTATTGCCGACATAAGACTGGTTTCCTAAATATTCCAATATCATTGGAAGTTATATAGCTGCTATTCGATTTTACCGTTCATATTATCTATAATTTATAAATTTTGTCGAAAACATAACAATAATAATCAATGCCGCACAGTCTTGAGGATATAGCAGTACTTCCGATGTGCCTAGATTTTGCTACTGAAACGAAAATCGAATCCAAGAAATATTTCCAAAAAAAGACAACTACTTTGAAAATATTGAAACTCAAATAATTTGACTGCTTTCAAGAAAAATTTGTTAAGCATTTGAATATATCGTAACTGAGTATAAAGTTAGTTACATGTAAAATGTATTAAAACCTTCACCGTCAAATAAAAAAATATAAAATTTAATTTCAGTAAAGAAAGTTAAGAATATGTATATAGTTTATTTAGCATAGACCGCCTACCTACCTCCCACTTCGTTCATCAAACCAACAGAGATATGGAAGCTTGAGCGAAGTAAAATAGCAAATTGCGTATCAATTAGGCACTTATTATACAGGATCGTATCTGTGTTAGAGGTAGTTATATGTAGTAGCCATCTCACTTTGCCTGCAAAATCGAATCCCCTCACTTGGCAAGTACCCGCCACTTTCAACGGGTTTTAATATTGTTTGCCCTTTGTTACTTTCACCAATTATAGGATCTTCGGTTAACTTTTATAATTCTAATTAATCATCAATATAATCCCTAACCTTCGCATTTATGGGAAATACTCGTTCATTGAAGATACAGCACTCACAAGTATATTTAAAAGTATGTGTATAAAAAATTGCATATTGAGTTTTTACCGCAACTTGCTAGAAATCAAAATAACCGATTTTTCGGGTACACAGTTTTGGCCATAAAACAAACTTTTAAAAACTATACCCATTTTTGAATTCAGCAGGTTGTTCTGAGTCAGACCGTGTTGTTTATTTTTTCGATAAACTGTGGGCTTATTTTTAAAATCTTGCTTCAAAAATAAATTGTACAATTTTTTCCTGTAAAACTGAAAATCAAAAGTTTAATATCTAATCGATATTTTAGCGTAAATGATTGTCCTATTGTCATGAACCTTTCGTCATAATAAATGTGAGACCCTAAGTTGTTAGACTGTGTTGATATAAAGATAACGATTTAAAATAATAATATTTTTTAATTGAGTTTAAAACAGGAAAGTCGTTAACCGAACGCCTTTAGTATTACTTCATTCCAAACTACTTTAGGTTTTCTCATTCGGGTAAGGATCCTACAATTTTTACTGCAATAATTATGCAATTTTAGAATTTGACCTTTTTACCTCAGGTTCACCCTTCAGGACTGGAGGTCAACATTTAAACATTCAATGATCATATTAAAAATCTTCGTGCTTGAAAACATGTCCGGAGCATATTTTGTTAAAATTGCTCAATTTTGAAATTTTGACCTTTGACCCCATGTTGACCCTGTAAAACTAGAAGTCCATATTTTCGTAATCAGTGATTATATTTAAAATGTACATGTTCGAAAACATTTCTGGAGCAAATTACGTTAAATTTGATTAATATTGAAATTTTGACTTTTGATACAATAGTGACCCTACAGGTCAATTACTGACCCTACAGGTCAATTACTGACCCTACAGGTAAATTACTGAACCTACAGGTCAATTACTGACCCTACAGGTCAATTACTGACCCTACAGGTCAATTACTGACCCTACAGGTCAATTACTGACCCTACAGGTCAATTACTGACC
>JAHZMV010005953.1:0-18119 GCA_027743765.1 Coecobrya sp. COE2
CTGCACATTTATAATAGCTTTGTTACATATACATACAATCATACACATAATATGTGTTTATGTAGGTACACCAATAATATTATAAGTAAACAAAACAGTAAAAATAAGAAAACTAGGTGTACATTGACGATTTTTGTTTCTATCGTCCTTCTTCTGCCCTGTTTGGTGTCTGTCATCATGACAATGGTCCCAGTGCTGGGAGTATCCAATTCAAAAAAGTGAATTCCATCTGAATTCCATTTGTGATATTGTTTAAATGTAAAAGATAATATATGCATAATATATTAAGGTGAGATAACAAATGGCATGCAATACGATAACTTTGAGTATTAACGTATGCATGAGCTGTGTTGCAAATGTCACGGTCATATAGCACACAAACAATCACAATCATCATGATGCGTGTTACACTCTCATAGAAAAATAAATAAAACAAGTTGTAAAATGAGTTTTTAACTTGACGGATGTTCCAACTTACACACACACCATCGCCATTAATGTCAAACAGGTAAGTAAGTAGGTGGTCATCTGCTACACTGTGTCTTTGAAATGTCAGTTCTAGATGTTTTAAGAAACACTGTCAGTCAGTTGTTTTCATTTAAGATAAGTGGATTTCTTTATGCCATATATTTATGTGAGCAAAACGCAGGAAATGTTACCTTCCATACTAGGTTGGTTGATGCAGTTCTGCCCATTTTTCCAATGAGCTTCAAGAAATTTTCCAATGGTTAGGGCTGGGCTATCCTGGATGCTCCAAGTCGATATGATCCAGACCTTTGCAGTTGCAGAATGCCCCTAGCTAATACACAATTGGAATTTTTTCCAAACTTTGCTTCTTGCAATAATATGCAAATGTTTTTGTTAGATGATAATTTTAATTTCAGAGTGACAACTCGTCAGATTACTATTTAGTATCTTATCTTGACTTGTAACATGGAACATTACAAGAATTAACATGAAGATAGCATATTATTTTTGTACTATCAGCGACTGACAAGTGCACTGCGAATTACAGTCTATAATCATGCATTATCGTCCCTTTTCCCATATACACAAATTATCTCTTGTCAATTACAGGAACTAAATTAGTTTAACTAATCTAGTGTGCACTTAAGCATGTCTAATCCTAATCTAGTATAAAACAAGAAGACATTCTATTTCGTCAAATGAATGATGTTTTGTTTCGTTTTGTTGCATTTTCGTGCGAAATAACAAATTGTTATAAAGGCAAAGATGATAATGATGGTGGTGTGGTGAAGATGATGATCACAACTGTAGCTTGCATGAGTGACGCTATTCACTCAAATAAGAAAATCCCATTTTACAACAATCGAGTAAGCTTTGTTTTTTTTCTTGTGTTGATTTGATAATTTTTTTAGCTCTAAACAACTCAACAAGGAAATTACTGCAGAAATAATAGTACCAATCGAAACATAATTTTAACGCAGAGTCGAAGCTTGTTAGAGCTTATTACAAGAGAGCCTCATGTGTCTACACACATTTTGTCAGTCAACTGTCGTGTAGTTCAGTTATCGTGGCCGGAGTTGTTGACTCCTCTCTGAGTTGGTATTCTTCTTCTTACATTAATTCCTTGTTTGGAAAGAAGGAAATGCACACATATTTAAAATAATATGTGTTTTCCTTGGGACTTTCAAAATTGCCAGTGTTGACAGTTTAAAAGGACTTCCAACTGATTGAAGAGTTTTTGTTGGTAAACTTTACAGTCGAGTTGATCTCGCTTGATACTCTGAATGTCTATGTAGGAGTATCTTCAATTTTGTTGTTTTTAGACTTGTGAAAGGATGTAAAATATTGTTAATACTAACAAAGTTTTTTTTTAGGATTTCACTACTTAACTAATGCTACTCCTTGCTCCTACTGTTGTTAGTTGTCGTGCATTCTGTAGTAGTGGTAGTTGTCGTAGACTTGGGATTAGTAGTAAGACATGTAATAATTCAAGTTGATTATTTGTTCGCATCATCATCACCATCTCACATAAAAAAACAAGAAAGAGATAAGCATGCAAGTTGAAGTACGTATATATTTTGTACGAATGATCTATAACTGTCTTAGCATCTTCTTGTCTTCTTCTTGTTCATGTGCCTTTAAAATGCGTCTTGAAATTTTTTGCACACATTTTTATGGTTTCATTGTAAAGTGTAGCAATAATTTCTGGCATAGTTGGCGCACGCACATTTATCTCCCCTTAACAAAATACTGAATTTACTACTGTAGTGGATAAGCAGTATGTGATAAATAATTTCTTGGATTCTCCAACTGCAACTATATTTGTGTCTTATATATATTTTTTGTTTGTTTAAATGGTACATACCGCATATTGTACACTGGATTGAGACAAGGTCTCTTTAAGATAAGACTTATGACTAATACTGGCTGCATCTGATGATGATCGCACTCACACAAGTCTACATAATAAAAATGATCGCTTCATCATTTTTGACAAAAAAAAAAGATTTTTTTCATAGGCACTCAAAAAACTTTCGAAACACTTGTGCAGCAGGTAAACGCACTTCAAACGCCAAGCAAGCGAGTAGAAGGATTTTGAAGAAAAGGTGGTCTTACTTTTCATCTGTACGCAATTCTGCACTAAAAGTATGAGGGATGATCTTTTTCAAAATATGCACTCAAATAACAAATATACTAAGCATTATTTGGCAACGAAAACGTCCTGGCTCAAGTACTCAAAGTAACCAAATCTTTTTATTATATTTGTATTATTGTTTCAAACTATATGCATGCATGCATCCATGCTCCTGAATCTGAATATCAGATTCGACGGCATATGTGTGTGTACCTTTGCATAATAATTATCATAATAAAATTTGATATAGAAACATTTCATCATACAGTGAATGGAGATGTTCAAAAAAATTAAAAGTAAATTCCTGTTTTCATCCACTGTGTTATGTATATAGCAACTTGTATTTTTGTCTATTAATAAATATTTTAAATATTGCAGACAAGACTTAGTAACGGCATACAATACTAATTATGCATCGATGGGAAAGAAACTCCATTGAAAAAATATCAGCATTCTGTCGCTTAACCATTATAGTTTTCATGAACGAGGGAGAAGCTTTCATTTGCTTGAAGTTTTTGCACACGTTAATTTTGCTCTGCGATCACAATTCAATGCTTTGAATACTTACTTCAAGAAATGCAAGATAACAGCCTACGTTCTTCTCAGCTTGGCTGTTTTTGCTTTGTACTAATTATAGTCGTACTATTATAATCGTATTAAGAAGAAGAAGACATTCCAGCAGATAAGGAGAGATGTGCATAATATTATACCCAGCACAAGTTCCACTTTTATTTGTAAGTTTCGCTGGCGTGTATATTTTTACGAAATTAGGACGAACATTATCTGTTTCTTCATCCTTGTTTCAGTTTCTATAGTAATGAGTGTAATCCAATGCTATTATTTTTGTATTGTACTGGAAATAATACTCAGAACTTGTGCTTTGTTTATTGCATAATCTTAGTAAAATCGTTCAATATGTTATCCTGCTATATTATAAGCATAATATGTAAAATATGTATACTAAATGATGACTATGATGACGTCCTGACTTGCGACAACAGACGCTACAGTTTCAAATGAGCTAAATATACACAACGGCTTGTTTTTTTTACTGTGATGGAGCTTTTTGAGGATTGAGAATTTTGCAAAATTGACATTTTAGAAGTTTTCAGTAACTTTATCAGGCTTGTCACTCGCCTTCCCGATGGCATGTTTTGCACTGATATATACACAAAGGGCTTTTGGCTTCCACTCTCTGTGCTTACAGAATAATTGAGTGGATGGAGAGTGGAGACAGAGATTAATTTCATGAGTATGGCTGCATTGTCAATCTGGGATGAGACGATTCTCGGCAAAAGCTATTAACTCGTTGGTATGCATGAATCTAATTCACTTTCTGTAAAGTGTAGTGTGATCATTACTATTTAATCAGTTTAGAAGGACTGGATTTGCTGGTTCCTTTTTTTATAGGAATGATTAAGTTAATTCATTTTAATGCTACCGTGAGAGAATGAGAACACGTGCATAGTAGTAACATACGGTACGCATATCCTGCACTATGTGCAGTAATAATAGAACATTTGCAGGTTGTTAAATTTGATTTGTTTAGTAAACTATAATTACGTAGGTGGTAGTTGTGAAGTGATGCTAGTTTGATTTCTTTGTCAAGTTAAGGCAATTTTATTTTTTGAAGACAGAGAGGGGCTGCATATGATTTCCTTATATGTAGAAATATTATAAATTAGAAAAACAACAATAATAAATAGCATAATTTCAACGAGTACATGCTCATAACTCTTCAAAGAATAAAAATACAAGCAAAGTAAGCAATGGAGTGAATGGGCCACTTAAAATACAAGAGATGAACAAGGGACAGGTGCTACCACCATAAAAGTTATTTAAGGTTCATCCGCACACAATTCATCTGTCATCTGTCACTAGTCATTGTGCATTTTTATAATTTCAAAGTGTTTAGCAGATCATCTACTTATTCTCCTCCTGACATGATTATGCTTTAATTGCTACTTCAGCTTATTTATCTTCACACACACCTGCATACCATTTTCCCCTGCTAATGAGTCAAATATGTACTATAAGAGACGATTATTAAAATTTGCTTATTACTTTAAAAAATATTACATTACAAGTTGCCAATCCCAACCCTTCTGCAGAGCGTGTTACATAAAAGCTTATATTTTTCTTGCTAATGTTATGTTATACTTTGTACTTGTCCTGTTGTGTCGCTGTCGTCCTCGTCACTCCAAATTTACGGCGATTTTGGCATATATGGTCTTATTGCCGGACAGCTTTTCCTTATAATCATTTATGGTCGTGGTTGATGTCCTGCTGACTCTTCTATTGTTGTGTTCTGCTCAATTGGTTATTGTAAGTAGTAGTAAAAGTACTAAAGGATACTGGTACTTCATTATTACTACCATATCTACTACCTCTACTAGTAGCGGTACTTAAAAATGTTCCCTCAGCTCATCATCATTAGCATCCCAACCTCATTATTACTACCGTCATTATAATAATTTCCCTAAAGAAAAGTGAGGATAATCAATTCATTAATGGTGTAATTAAATGGTGGTCATAACCAATGTTCAACTTCCATTAGACCACGTAGACGGACATGAAGCTAGAATCTGTATAGGTGATATAGTATTTATTTAGTTATCATAGTAAATGTTGCTGCTGCACCTTACATCATATACTCCCACATGAGCAGTTTAGTATTTCCCCTTTGGTTCATGATTCGTTTTTCATGGCATGAATGAAAAAAAAGAAGAAAGTCTGACAACTCATGTGTCTACTTTTACTACCTTATGTATTTATGTAGGTATTTGTCTATATTTGTATGCCAGCATAGAAGTAATCATGAATGTCCATCTGCTGAATATTTTATATCCAGAAAATGAAGTCAGTCAAGAGGTACACATCTGCATAAATCTTTTGTTTGCTACCGCTGAGAAGCTGCGGCTTTCTTTTCTGTTATTTTTCAGTTTTTATTCATACAGCTTAAAGTGGCTATTTACTAATGCATGTAATTTGACTCGCGACTTTTTGTTGTGCTCAAGTTGAACATGCGCTCTGAACAAGTAAAAAGCTGTATAGAAAAAAGTCTCATATTTTGGGCCTACGTCATAAAATTAAAGAAATTATTTTTTCTTCGTGATAAGTATGAGTAGCAGAGAATATTTTATGTTTTTTAAATAAAATTTATAGAGATAGCACCTGTTCGTTTCCCTGTTTGCACTTTTCAGTAATAACAAGTTAGACATGGATATTGTTGTTGGCGGTGTGTGGTGGTGGTGGCGGCGGTGGTGACGATGGAAATTTCTAACCTTTTTTCTGCACATACCATAAAAGCCACATGGAACAGAATGAATGGCAGGAAGACGAAAGGAATGTTGCTAAATTAGACATTATATTATGTATTAAATACAGGCAGACCGGATTCTGTCTAATGATAGAGGCTGCTATCTAATGAAACTTGCCAAATGGGACCAATATTTCTAGATATAGCTCCTAAAAGTATACAGAGTTAGTTTTAATTATATAACTAATAAAATGATAAACTCGGAATCAAATTATCAGTAAAATTATATGGTATTGGTATAGCAAGAAATTAATTTTTATTGGCTTTAATTGTCTATATATGAGCCGGTTTCGGGCTGCTCTTTTTTTAGAGAGCTGCTAAATTTAGAAAATTCCAACGTCAGAACTGCTGGTATCTTTGGGGTGAGCTGCATTTTTTTGCGAGAATTATGCACACACCTTTTACTTGAATGAACAACACCAGCATCAGTAGCAAAAACTTGGTCTGGAACGAGAGATGAAGAGGGATCGTCATATTCACACACGCAAGCGGCCAGAAATAGGAAAAACTTGGTTTCTAGTTGGTTCATATATCACAGGGTGCCACAATGAACAAGGAGTACATGGTATCTTTGTGGGAAAGGAGAAGAGATGAAACCGAATAGGCTTTGTTCATATGATCATGATGATGGAGGAGGACATGTCTCACGAGTACGTCCAAAACAGGATTAAATTAAAATTAAAGAAAACCTCAAAACAACACTGGCGTTGATGTTGCAACAGCAGCACATGCAGTAGTAAATAGTAATATATTACGAGATGAGAAAACTAACACTAATATATGCCGAGTGTTATACTAAAGCCGTCGCCTGCAAGAAGAAGAAAGATTTTTGGAACTCCTTTCATTTTCATAAGGTCAGATAAGTAGCAATGTAGCTTTTATTTGCAAAGAATTCGATCTCAATGGAAAAAGGAATGCGACTCTTCGCGAGGCGCTTGGCGTTGGAACTTTATTTTGTATTATTCTTCTTATACGGAATCTTGTTGTTGCCAGCATGCAACGCAAAGCTGGAGCTGACTTTAGGCAAATGGAAATGGATGATAGTGGTTAGTGGTTGTAATCATGATATAAAATAAATGGGATGGTTCATGACAAGAGGAGCATTTCATTTTCATCATTTTAACTTCTCATTCTCTTCTTCAAGCCAGGAAAGTGGCAGCTTGACTGGCTGACTTTTGCCCGCAAGGAAACAAAATTCTCTTTGTATCTGGCAAAGTTGCTACATTTCTTGTATTATTCGACACTCTGATTACGGCTTTGATTGCTGCTCTCGTTATATAATATTTATTTCTGGAAAGTGTATTCCGCGTTAGGCTACCCTCAAGTACTCATGTGTATATTAAATAATAGATTTTTTGTGTTGCTGTTATGGTCATGTTTTCTATTTCCAGTTGGCACATTTTCATACAGAGTAGCCAACCAAGAGGTACAGGGAATGCAACCGTGAATGGATTGCATGACCATCTTGAGTCTTGGAAAACGTCGTATAGTCATAAAGACTGATATTGTTGATAAATTTACCAGATCTGGACAAATCCTTGCAGGATCAATTGGTCTTGTGTGTAAATAAAATTGTCAGGAGTATGTCACGTACTGAATCACCGTACCAACCGAGTCACCAAGCAAATTTAGGCCATGACCCTATATATAAATGATATTATAAACATATTCTCTGTTGTAATAAAAAATAGTCAGCAAATATGGCACAATGAACCAAGTACCAGTATGCAAATGTATGTCAAACTATATATCGTTGTAAAATATTTACTTAGCTCAGCTCACCATAGTTTATGCAACGTTTACTGAAAAAATGTAAAACCTGTCTACATTTTTTATGTAATCACAGCAATACAATTTCCGATTCTAGTATCTAACGTAAATATACAGAGATAGACAGAAGGACAGGTAAAAAAACTTCTACTCTTTCAAAAACTTTTTCTTGTGTTACTGAAATTTTTGTTATAAATTACTTGCGCAGAAAACTTTCCTACGTCAAAAGATTTATGGTTGCAAAAACTACATTAATTTATGGGCTATCCACATGTGTCATCATCATGGTCAACAAAATCAGTATGCTGACAACTAACATGAACCCCACACTTATTAGAAATGCATACTTTTGAATTCTCTCTTTCTCAGATTTTATTGCCGTAGCTAATATAGTTCTTCACTTGGGTAGCACCACTTTAATAGCATTATTTTAATTATGACCGGTGATACTTTAATTTATAGACATTTGAAATGGATAGGTATGTGTAATACCGTATTCGATTCACGTAAATTAATTGACTGAAGAAATAGCATTTTTTTTATAATTACGAATCAGACACTGACTTCATAGGTGTGTAGACCCTTCTGGCAGACACAGCATGATATCTTTTCCTATCATTTCCCCCATCTTTTTTACTTCAAACATAGTCACTTAATTTTTTTTCTTCTACTTTTTCGTACTGTTTGTTGCATTTTTTGCATAAATAAGCAATCTTTTATATAAAGTGTACCATCGGATGTTATAAAAAATATAAGACGACTGTATTGCCTATGTGACCTTTTTATAGACTCTAGTGACTGCTACTGCTTTTTCTGAGAAGTATTTTTTGCAAAAAATATGCAAAAGTTCACAAAAGGCACGTACATTATAGCTTTCAAGTTTCAGCAGGGAAAGGACAAACAACGCATGATTATTATTACTCACTGCTTATATAGAACTTATTATTCAAGCGCCACTATATACCAGCTTCCGCCATGTACTATTATGCCGTTAATTTGTTCAAACCATCAAGTTTCATGATCAAGGTGCTGAGATGAGCAGGAGCTGCTCATTTTAAAGTGCCATATGCCACAGATTTGAGATTGTGACTTTTGAAAATATTTATAGGAGACAAGTATATCTAGTAAATCATCTCTACATGAGGCACGTTTTCATACATGTCGTACACTCCACTCCAACTGCAGCGTATAATATTTAGACCCGAAACTTTTTTTAGATGGATGAACTCATTTCCTTTTTTTGTGGCTGATGTAACAGGAAAAGTAACGCTATGAAATTTCATTTGGGAAAAGGTCAACATCAACAACAATGTAACTACAGGAGCAAGAGCAGCGCAGAGACAGCGAATTACCCTGAGAATTGTTTCATTCCTGGTTTCCATGTCACCGATTTTTCATTCAGACATGCATAATTATTCTTTCGTGTTATATTTCTATGCATTATAATAACAGATATATTGAACAAATGAACAATTAAGTGCAACCATGTATGAGCATTAAGAAGAGGAAATTCACATAATACTCATATAATCTAATTGTTTTGTAGTTAAAAACACGTCTCAAAACGGAACATTATTTAGGTATGCAGATCTCTTTAAACCCTTTTGTGCATAAGGAATGCGGTGATGTGATTCTGACATGAACTTACAACCTGACAGAATTTTTCATATAGTCGATAGCACCTTGTGAAAAAATTACTCCCATCTTCCCATTCCGAATATCATTACACCAAAAAGTAATACCAGTGATGAATTACGTAAAACAAATACAAAAAAATACATTAATTATAATAATCTATGCATTGTTAAATTGAAACAAAAGCAGTCACAGAGTAATGGCACTGGTTATACATATTTACTCATGAATGAGCAAAATATTTGCAACCTTAACAATGATAATATTTACATGGTGATGAAAGATAACACTAATGATTATCATTATAACTATTCGTAGGGATTTCCTAAATTTCAATGTTTCTCCTTTTGACATAACAGTACATTGTATTGAGTTCTTTAAGAGCAGAGGTTAAGGTTTTGCGTTAGAAATACAGTAGTAGTGATGGAAGGAGGCTTAGATTTTCTTATTTTTGCTTTGGAAAAAGAGACCTCTTAATGGGAGCAAGCATTTGAGTAGAACAACAGGAAGCAAAGAGGAAATGGAATTAGAAGGTTAAACTTGAAACATCATCGTTACTATCACGATCACGCATTCTGCACCACCACCGGTGTGCAAGAAAGAGTGTTGGCGTTGTTGGCAAATGGTTGAAATGGTTTTAGCAAAAAACATATTTTTTTGAGTTGACCGGGATGATGGATGATTTTGCGTGTGTTACAAAGACACGACACCCATCCTCACCTAAACTAAGAGAGAGAAACTTTAAAATAAATAGAGTCATTGTAACTACTTCTGAATCTAAGGGTGCAAGGCAAGGTGAAGTGCAAAACAGCAGCAAAGAGAGTCTTTTATATGCACACAGCAGTATGCACTGTGATTGATCAACAAATATAACTGAATTTTTTTTCTGTCACTGTTGTAGGAAAAGTAACAAGTGTTTTTCTCAATTTCGAGTGGAAAGCAGCCATGAAAATATTCAACAGTTAAGAAAAAAACTGCTTAAAAAGTTTAATATACTTACGACAACTGACTACTCTGTCTCGCTAAAATAATAATAACAGAACATAAAAGTCATTCCAATAAAGATACAAGCTGCATCGTAATGGTAATTTAATGGGGAATGCAAAGATATTTCAATAAATGTACCGCTTTGCATGGCGGCATAAAAATAAGAATCATTCATGTCCCTCCCTCCCATCATCATCCCCCTCTATAGGAAAAATGCAAACAATTAAAGTTAAACGTTAGACAAGAACCATGGTGGTTGTGTAAAAGGTTTTGAAACAACAAAAAGCACATCTGACGCCATTTTCTTGTATGTAGAGATGAGTATTACTTAACTGACAATAAAGAGAGAGAAAGATGTTATTGCAGTTGTTACTGGGATTATCCCTGATAAAAGCATAATATTAAGTTGTGACGACTTTTGAAAGACTAAGAATGATGACTAGATAAATAGTCATAAGCACGGTGGAGAAGAAGTAAATAAAAGTTGGATTACGTAAAAAAATCTTGTACGTCCTCCTCGGTGACTTGAGCCTTTTAAACTTTAAAATTCTACAACACATTGCTTTCTTAAACATTGAATGTGTAAATAATTTAAAACATAGTTTATAATGGTTGATGATGATGTTAACAAAATAAATGGTAAAATAAAATGGTGAATTGTAAGTTTGAAAGAAAAACAACAGGAAAAGTCATTGTGATAGTAGCAGAGTCATCATTATCCTTACCAAAGTACAAATAATGCTAAACATTTTCCATTTAAAAGACGAAAAACAGTTTACATCTTTGTTAACTCTTAATACAACCATTATTTTTCTCGGTTGTGTAAACTGCAAACCTTTTTCTATGCGAAACAACAATGAAAATGCTAAAAATGTATGTATGTACAATCTATTGTAAATACTTGCAAGTACAGTAAGAAAACATTACTCTTGTAATGGAAAAAAATGTCAGGCAGTAAGTTACCTGCTAGTAGTAGCCTCCCACAACAACATCCACTGTGAAGCATTATTTTTTTAATGATTTAACTGCTGCTGCTGCTTTTCTTGTTATTATTCCATTTCTTTATTCTTCTCTGCAACTTGGCCCTTGTGTTTTCTTCTGTGAAACCAATGAGAGAGGGAAAAGAGAGGAATATTACATCCGGAAACTCTGTGTTACTAGAATTTATGCAACAAAGAAGCTATAAAGTCATCATTTATTTTTGCTACTTGACTGACACAGGAAACGCACTTGTTTGTAGAATGCGTAGGTACACAAAAATATGTACATATATCATCAATAAGCGTGCTGCAAATCTTTCAAGAGTACCGGTTGAAAATACTCCGTCCCCTTTTTTATATTTTTTATTGATCCGATATGCATTTCAAGGTGAACTACATGAATAGCATGGCAACGACAAAGAATAACAATATTGCATGCATACATGCATCGCATTTTTTCTAACAACGGTCATTTTACCAACCAGGCAACTAGAAGTAATAATTTTTAAATATAATTAACTACATAGGTGTTTCGTTTGTAAAAACTCATTACAGCAACTATTTTAAAATCAAAGTTGTCATTCTATAGATATTACAAATATAACTTTATTTGTATGTACTCGGAAAGTTGACACTGCAAACACCATCGTTCTCAGAAAAACAGTCAAGTGCTTATATGTATACCTATGTGCACAATGTCTATAATCAATAATGTCTAGATATTACTTATCGATTAGTGGTCCCATTATCCCGGCGGCATGCTTTTTAACTGACTATATCTTCATCTCTTGTTATCAATTATTTTCTTACTCTGTATACTTTCTTGAAAAAAAGTCGAAACTTGATTCTTTGCGTTTAAAATGACACTTTCTATTCTGTTCTTTAAAGATGTATGAGATGTATGTGAGATATTGTGCGTATTTTTAAAGAAACGGTTATGCTGGGCCTCTTGACACGAATCCAATTCTTCCGCATCATCCTACATGCTTGTTATATCATGATAGCATACAAGAAGAATCTGGAATTTATGGAATAATTGGCACCGAGTGCAGTTATTCTGGCATATGTTGGCAAATCTAGGAATTAACTTTACTCATAGGATAAATAGACCGGAATGTTTTTCACACAAGTGACATATAAAAAATAATTTGATGGGGCAATAAAGCCGTAATTCGATATGCTACTTTTTGGGTGGTCACTTTTTACGTGCTCTGTACATGCACGGCTTACAGTCAAGTCATTGTCCATACTCTATAGATATTCAAAATCTGAATATTACGCAATGTGAAGCAAAGAATACCTACGTTACTAATATGTTTTGTACGTTTTCAATCCTTTACTTGTCATAGTTTGTTTTAAAGATAAATATTAACTTCCATACTTTTAATGTCAGGATGAATTTTAACTGTAGTTACCATTTATTTCTGTCTGTACCTTACATTTTTACGTGTTTTAATGACTACCTTTTTGTTAATGATCTCTTTCATTCAGAAGAAATCAGCCTTTTATACATTATGATTAATTATTGTTATTATTACTATTATAAAGTCGTACTACTTTCCCGTTATGACCACACATACCTTGTCTTATATATTTAATATATTTGAGTTTGACTCTTGTGTAGTAACTAACATTGACCGTTCACTGCTTCCTGCATTGAGATTTATTGACTAGATAAAATGCAATCATAAGAGTGACTGCGAATTTTTTATTACTTAACGCTGTATTACATGCCGACTAAAATCTTGCAAATTGATGTAAGCAAGTACAATAACACAGTTAGCAAAACAAATTAATACAATGGCAAAGTACGGATTTTTATTTTGTGTATAGAACAACCTCTGATTAAAAAGAGGTAAAACGTGAGAATGCACGCGTTGATTGATGTAAATGCTTATCTAACTGTATCGATGCATAATAATCTGGTATATCTACCGCGCATAGGCATATCATTTCATGGATGTATTATAGCTTAGTAGGATGGCGCTATAAATAGCTAGTTAGGTGCCAATATTTTTCAGGTGATGTCTAATGCCATTTTAGACGTCGTTATTCTATCCAAAATGCGAAATGTAAAAAAAAATATTATAGAGGTGAAAAGGACGAATTGATTATGCAGTGCTCACCTAGAACGCTTCAGTTTGTTAATCAGTAGAATCGATTTAATCTCATGTGTAAAATTAATGATATAATGTTTTTTCTCTGTGTTCAAATTTCAGGTGGTCTACTGTGTCGCTTTTGCAGTGGAACTATGGTGGATTGTCGAATCCCTTCGTAAGTATTTATTTCATATTGTAATCAAATTTAATCAACAAAATACACCAAATTGAAAATTGAAACAACAGTGTCGTGGAACAACATTATTATATGGCGAAAATGTATTAAGTTTCGTATATATAGCAGGTAGTGTCGAATAAATAATACTTATACGAACTATTCAATTAGTATGCTCTACTTTTACCACCACGAAGAATTATGATGGTGCCTTAATTCTTCAACCAGAACCGATTTATGTGAGTATGTGCATGTACATACAAGCATACACATACTAACTTACTAAAAATCTTTATAGGTAAACGTAACAAACCAAAAAAAGGACAGGAGTCATTAGATAATTGTGAAGAAACAGTCAGCAAGTGAGCTGTTCCTCCTTCCATTGTAATTTTCCCTTTTAATACTTTGGTAACGAACTTGTCAGTGTCGTATTGATTTCGGCATGTTGGTCTGTCCGTCACCAGTCTTTCTGAGCATGCTCCACTTTTGATGTCCACCTTTGACCTGACATACAAGCTTGGAAATGGAAGGAATCATAATATTGACTTTGAGGCCACAGTGGTCAGTTTATGGGGAAATAATATGACTTATGACGGTCCGTTGTAAAGTAAACGCATTATCAAGGGAAACAGAATCCAATTTTGGTTTTTGGAGTGACTTATACAGTGTATATAGATACCCTTAAGGGAAAAGACGGGGGAACATTGCATTTGATCATCATCCTTCATCTTACAGTATAATAATCGCAAGGATTTATGATTCAACTTCATCATTTTCCCCGGGGAAGGCGATGCAACGAATTTTAGTAGCTAAAATTGTCTCTATTCATTATGCGGTTGCCAATTACAACGGGTTTACTATTAGCAAAAATTTGTTGTAAGTCGCCATGTATTTAATCGGACAATCGTGTCAGTGGAACGTCATGTATACGCCATGTATTTATATGTATTATTGTTAACAATGTATTTTTAGCATATCTTTACATATTTCTACGTTGTCTTGTCCTGCCAATTTAGATGTTACGTTGTTGCAAAAAAATAAATGTATGTATCTATGTCGCTGCATATTAAAAATTAACAATAAATAATATACACATTATGTTTTTGATGTTCATGCGGTGATTCGATTGTTGCCATTCTTATAAAATATATCATCGTCCCTCCAAGTGAATTGATGAACTTTCGTTTTCTTCTTCTTGTCGCTTTTTTGTCAATAGTGTAGAGAGTGTGATAATGTTGTTGTGAGATCGCACATAACAGCAAATAGAATGCAAAAAAGAAAAAGCAAAACCATAATAATAATAAATTAAGGATGAGGTGGTTATCGAGTAGATCCTTAGTCGAGTGTGTGCTCTGTGCTCACAAAGATCGTAGTTCCATAATTGGCAAAGCAATTCATCTCGAACAAGAAAAAAGTGTAATGAAATGGGATACAATCTCTTTTGTCTTCTAAGAAAGAAGAAAACAAAACTTGTCTCTTATTCAGTCAGTCGAAGACAATAATAGTTTTATGTTGTTGTGTTGAAATAAGATGTCAGGATGGGAGGAACCAGTGCATTGTAATCCACTGGGACGTAATGTTTAACTTGATATTCAATTTTGTCCTTTTCTTTCCATTTTAATACGACACAATCATTGAACAAATTGTCAGTTGTCAATTACATGCGCACAGTTTCTTGACAAGATTATTAATACTAACGGGATGCTAAGTGCAGTCTATTGTTAAATATTAATTAAGCCTGCCAAAAATAGCTTGAATGATGACGTAGATTGTCGATAGAGCAATATGCATACATGGCCATAGAAAATGGGAATCAAATGTCCAGGTATTCAGTAAGCCAAACTGACATCATAAAATGCTTAGAGAAACATACAGACACAATTCTCAAAAGATTAGTTAAACTAATTTAGTTTGATTTCCCAGGAAAAAGAACAAAACAAGTGTAGTGATAGGTAACGAGAAAGAAAATGAAAACAAAGGAGACAGGTTAACAGGTTGATTATTATACTATTCTGAAAACTACACGGTCTACACTATTAATGGGTTGTAATTAGGTTTAAACAAAAGAATAAAGTGTAAAAAAGAGAGATGAGCATTGCAGATAGAGCAATTAATTCCACTGTTCATTCAAAGTTGACACTTTAATAAGTAGCTGTGTGTGTACGAATGAGAGAAAAAATAACAATTAATTTGAAATCACCTTTTGTACTTTCATCATTATTTTGTAGTTAGTTGAGTCGAATTCATACGTTTTTTTATCTGCACTTAAATACAATACGATTTAGTTCTTTGTTAAAATACGAGTGGTTATATACAAATTTAAATGTATGAAACTGTGTTACTTACGGTGAAATTATTGTATGTCTTTGTATTTAAATGTTGATTTTCTTTCTTTTTTTACAGTGATTCTACCTGCTCCAGCTTATACATTGTGTGCCTTGTACTTTTTTGATTTCATTATGGCTGCCATTCTTCTCTTCGGTTTACTTGTCGTAAGTTACTTTCATTTTTATTGTTTAAAAAGTATTTACTACTCAATTTGTACTCTCTAGACCATAAAATAAAGCAAAAAATATTGTGTTCGTACGTAAAAAATATATATCGAACATGTCTATAAATGTAAAGAGAGATTAAAGGCTTTTTCAGTAAAATTGAGATCTCTGCTAACTATTTTACTCAATTGAGCTTACAAACTGTTTGAATGGGGTATCCAATTAACAATATGCTAGTAATCATATACATACATTCCGAACCTTGCCGTTGCCGTCCGTTGCCTTGCCTTCACGAACAATTATGCTAATAATAATATTAAGGAAATGAGGATATTAACGCTCCTCAGGCGTCACTTAATGTAGGTTTGCTTTGCGTTGCATCGACAACTTCAAAGCTACATAGTTTGCAATGCACTATTCACTTTGATATTTTTTTAAAGTGGATGATGCACTCACACTCATGGCTTTTCTGTAAAAAGCGAAAATATTTGAATGCATGAATGCTCCTTGAATCTGGTGCAGCGTGCCACTACTGATTACCCTTTTGTTAAACCCTTCTAATCTCCTCCTCGGCCAAACAATTATCTCAGCAGTAGACTGTGTCACTAGTTAACCAACTATTTCTAATCTTGTGTGCTGACGGCATATTATATTTATAGCAAGAAAAAGGAAATGGCTCGCCAGAAAAAAAAGCCCTTAAACACGGTTGTCGTGATGGAGGGGTTATTGTAGACAATTTTCAAGGCTTTAGAAAATCATGTGGCGACAATAACGGTGAAGATGTGAGCTTGAAAACTGTATGCAAATGGTGATACAGTTTAGTTGTTTCTTGTAATTTATTAAAACTTTCTTTGACAGAACTGGAACAAAACGCCCCGCATACTTGTGACCAAAAACTTTTCGAAACTGTTATTATTATTAATTGTTTGCTATTGAATGAATATAATGGTAGAAATGATGCTTGTAATTTCATTGCTGTTGTGGATTAACAATTAGAAGTATAGCTGGTAGACTTGCATTTTAATTTAGATTTTTTCTGAAATCTCAATGAAATCAGGGGATGAGTTGCGATTTTGCTAAATTAATGCTTTCTTGCTTATTAAGTTGTGATTTCGATAGTAATACTCAAACCATTCTAAATTAATATCACCACAACGACACGTGTCTACTTCACTGAAGACGTTTTGCCGAAGGGAAAATAACCTATTTCAAGAACATCTTCATTATTATTTACCGCGTTGAATGTTTTTTGCTGATCGTAATTTAATATTAATTCTTCTCTCAGTAATCGTACATTATTATCACCTCTCCTCGAAATCCTTAATCGTGACAAACGCGCTGAGGCAGTGGTATAATTTGTCTCGTTTTTCGTACTGTTATTTTCCCTTTTGACTGCACTTCATAAAAGTACCGCAGTCTGTGGCAGTACCTATAATGCATGGAATGACACATTTTTTTCACTATTCATAATAATAATACTTATTTTCAGGCAGTCACTGTCTGATTATTAAATCAGTCAACCATTGAGTAGTTACTGAAACAGCAGTTAGCTATAAATATTTAAACAGTCATCTGAGATAAAAGGGTACTTTCAAACATTACTGCAAGGCTAGCAAAATTTAAAAGGATGACATAATAAGTGAACAACCTACTTATGATGCATTATCGACAAATGCCAAACAACAGCGCAATCTTTAGTTATATTTAGTTTGCCAGTCTTATATTTGCAAAATTCCAATGATATAATACGCTCTGAATGAATTTCTGTGGACCATGTGGACCCTCATAAGTTTCTAATTTACCACGAACCTGATTTAATCTCAAATTGTAAAGTATGGCATTAGTTTCCAATAAAAAAACTTCTAACTTAATTAACAGCCCGAAAATGGCAACCTACGTTACATAATATGTATATCCAAGCAGAGTGAAGACTTGAAGCTAGTAAATGTTTACAGTACAATACTAGCAGACAGCAAACTAATGTACTATATAACTGATAGCTCGAAATAAAACATGATTGTCTTTAATAATCCATGGCATTCATGAACCCTGTCTTATTC